>ML742047.1:0-56948 GCA_009193465.1 Aspergillus avenaceus
TTTTTTTCTTAAACCAAAAAAACAATTACACTCCATCTACCCCGCCAATACCTCATATTTACCCCTCCTCTTTCTCTCTCTATCTCTCTCCGACCATGTCCAAATTTGGCGTATTAGTGATGGGCCCAGCTGGCGCTGGGAAAACCACATTCTGCAGCGCAACAATACAACATCTCCAGAACACACGCCGAAGCTGTTTCTACGTGAACCTAGACCCAGCAGCGGAGAGCTTCAGCTACGAACCAGACCTGGACATCCGCGAACTGATTACGTTAGAAGATGTGATGGAAGAGCTAGGCCTAGGCCCCAACGGCGGGCTAATCTACTGTTTCGAATTTCTACTCCAGAACCTGGACTTCCTATCCGAAGCCCTGGACCCCTTGAGCGAAGAGTACCTGATCATCTTCGACATGCCGGGCCAGATTGAGCTGTACACACACATCCCGCTGCTACCGTCGCTGGTGCAGTTCCTGTCGCGCGCCGGGCCCCTGAACATCAATCTGTGCGCGGCGTATCTCCTCGAGAGCACGTTCGTGGTGGACAAGGCGAAGTTCTTCGCGGGCACGCTCAGCGCAATGTCGGCGATGCTTATGCTCGAGATGCCCCACGTAAATATTCTGACTAAGATGGACCAGGTGCGGGACATGGTAACGCGCAAAGAGCTCAAGAGATTTGCCAATGTCGACGTGCAGTTGCTCCAGGATGATGATACCACTGACGCGGCAGTAGAGGGCGAAAACCCCATGTCCAAGGACTCGTTGTTGAGCGGCGGCTCGTTCAACCAGTTGAACCGCGCCGTCGGCCAACTCATCGATGACTTCAGCATGGTCTCGTTTCTGCAATTAGACGTGCAGGAAGAAGACAGCGTCGCTGCTGTGCTGAGTCATATCGACGATGCCATTCAATACCACGAGGCTCAAGAGCCGCGCGAACCTCAAGACGAGCAAGAGGTGAATTACGAGGACGCGGATCTGTAATCTATGATACCTTGGTGAGGAAAACATTATCACCTAATATTATATTAGATTTTCCCGTTTCAACTTTCCTTTTTTTTTTTTTTTTTTTTTTTTTTTTTTTTTTTTTTTTTTTTTTTTACTTTTTTTTGCTGTTTTTTTTAATCTAAAAATACAAATACTGGCCGTAATGAATGACGAGATGGAGTTTCTTTCTCTTCTGCTCTTCAACCTGATTCTTACGGCTGATGTGAGATCCGTCAGCGGACAATCCGCCAAATAATGGCTTTGACTCTTATGTCCGACGTGCCCACTTAAACCGGGGCGGAGCCGATCAAGTGCATGCATGCTCCGGAGCGAGTGAGAATGGAGCCCCCAAACTCCGGGAAATTTAGACTCTAGTTCCTGCGCAGGAACGCCCAGACACAAGAAAGAAAGAAAGAAAGAAAAAATACCACGTATCTAGACCACGGAAAACTCGTTCATGAAAAAATAATCATAACCTAGTACTGGAAACTAAACAAATACCAATCTTATGCATAATCATTCAATGTCGTAAGAAACAAAGCAACCAATGCTATAAAAAAAAATAAAAGAAAAACACACATCAAAAGCTCTACGACTTGGCATTACCAAGTCCCAAAAGTAATAAGCCGGCATAATTATGGAAAATAACAATAAGAGAAAAAAAAAAAAAAAAAAAAAAAAAAAAAAAAAAAAAAAAAAAAAAAAAAAAAAAAAAAAAAAACAAATCACATCATAACTCATAACCATTTCCTCCCCGAAAGACACTCCCAAATCCCAACCTCTAACCCCCCACATCAAGAAACCGGAAAGCGAAGCAAAGCTGGAGCAAAAAAATCACCTAACCTGAAAATCCCTCGCAGTATAATACCCAAAACCCCCGGTAGCCGACGATCTCCCGCCCTCAGCGCCATCATGAAAGTTCTCGGCAAAACCCCTCGCAACACCATACACCCAACCGAGATCGCGGCCAGTTTTCTCCAAGCCAGACGTATACACGTACCAGATCGCGCCGAGGACAAATGCCCACCAGACCAAGCGGAGGGCCAGCGAGATCCAGAACATGACGAGACGGCGCCCGTAGTCCAGGATCTTCAGCGAGACGATGAAGACTAGCGCGAGGATGAAGACGGAGAGGAGACTCGGCATTGAGGATGCGAGCATTGTTGCGAGCGGTTGGATGAGGTAGGGATCGAGGTAGGTGGCTTTTACCTGGGCGACGTAAGGGTCGAGGTAGGTAGCTCGGGCGTCGTTGAGCTGTAGGACTACGGAGGTGGAGGCGAGTTGTTGGATGGTTGGGTTTTCTTGGATCAAGGTGACTAGGGATTCTTTTATTTTTAATGTATCGGTTGGTTTTTTTTTTGTTTTTGTTGGGAGTTGAGTTTGTTTTTGGTAGCTCTTACCTGGGAGGAATTCCATGGTGTTGATGGTGTTTTGTGTTTGGAGAGAATGTGTGTGTTTGGTGGATTGGTTGTGTCAGATGCTGTGACAGTAGAGCTTTTACAAAGCAATATAATGCATTATGTCAAGGTTCGGGAGATTAAAATGATGGAACGGTGGTTTGGGGATGATTGGAGTGGTTGTTGTAAGGACAGATCAAGCAAATCATGCGCCGGAACAAACCAAACAAACAAATGGTCGTGTTCGCGACGGAAGGGATGAAACCAGTTGAGCAGCTGCATGCATGTATTACTCTCTTGTCTTTCCCTCCTCTATATCTAAAAAGTATTAAGAATGACCACACTGTGGTCAGATATATACATGTCCACATTCCTCGTGGAGGTCGATCGGCCATATACAAACATCGTAAGTATGAACAGTGCCCAAATAGCCGGGGTATGATGGCCAAAGCAAAGCATATAAAACCAAAAGTGAGCGCTACCGTGCGCATCTCACAGAAAACCGCGCCTCTAAGCAACGCCATAACACCAAGCACCAAGTTCCTTAAAATACATGTGTCGGAATATATATACAAGGCGAATACAACAAGGGAGCATCAAGCGGGATTAAATTATCCCCGAAGGGTCTTGAACGTATCCCGCTCAGCTTGAATCTCGGCCTGAAGTTTCCGTGTCTGGCGAAGTGCTTCGTCCCTGTTGTAAGATATGTTAGCAAGTTATCTCATGTGAGAGGTACAGGATCATGATGGTACTCACCGGTCAGACTGAAGCTCAGCCACTTCGATCTGTGCTCGGTTCATCCGACTAACAACTTCCTCCATCTCCAGGTCGGCGTCACGGAGGAGTCTTTCGAGTTCCTTGACCCGTCGTTCCAGGTTCTCGGACTGGATGACTTGGTTAAGGGGTACCCCGTCACCGCTGGTGGTCTTGTCCAGCCGGGGTGAGCGTGAAATGAAGGGGGATGAGGGCGGCTTAGGAGACAAGAGCGCGGGGCTGCGGCTCCCATTCTTCGCACGCAACAACTGAGCGTTGTGACTCTCATTGAGGTTCCGAATCTCTTCTTCATGCCGTGCCATTTCGTCTTCGGCATGTTGCTGGGCCACCATGAGGGCATCCTCGAGTTCCTTGAGTCTCGACTGCATTTCATTGATCCGGGAAGCGGATACCTGCTGTTCCTTCTCACCCTTGCCAATGGCATCAGCTAGACGGTCGCGCAGAGCGTTGTTCTTCTCCAACTGGTTGCGCACGTGCTGCTCCAGACCTTCTGTGCGGCTGAATGAGGCGGCCAACTGGTCCTGCTCTTCCTGGGGTGACTCTGCCGCACTTGCTTCTGCATGTTCACGGTCAGCTTGAAGCTGCTTGTATGCAGACTCCAAAGACGATGAGGTAGCAATGACCTCCGCAAAGCCATCACGCTCGGCTTCAAGGCCCTCGGGAACTGTAATATCATGTTCTTGCAGTAGCACCCGGAGGGATGTGGTTTCCTGCTCAGCACGGTCAAGGTCCATTTTGAGGCCCGCCAATCCCTTCTCACACTGCCATTTCTGGTCCAAGGCCTCTTCGGCACGCTGTCGGAGATGGTTAACCTCATCTCGCAGGGTCCGGACTTCTCTTTCATAACTCTGTTTCCGGGGGGATCCAGACTCCTGGGCGCGAGCAACTTCGAGCTCCATCATCTTCATTCGTTTCTCAAACACCCGAGCCTCGTGCGCTTGACGGTCGAGCAAACGCTTGAGGGACTGATGGAGCGCATCGCGCTGGGCCTCGACACCTTCCATGCGGTCTGCCAAGGATTCCCGAGTATCACGATCTTTAGCAGATACAGGGCTTGATTGAGACAAAGAGTTTGAGCGAGATAGCCCAGTCCGTATGGTAGGCTTAGAGTGCATCCGAGCTGATGAGCTTGAGCGAGACAAACCTGTTATGGAATTCCTCTTGGGCGATTGGGGCGATTCAGCGTCTTCTGATATCGTGGCGAACCGGGCACCTTGCAGTTGTGCCAAGGCAGCGTTCTCTATCTTAAGAGCTTCAATCTCTTCCAATAAGCGCTGCACCTCCACGGCGTCGGAAGCTCCGCCGCCATTTCTCAGCTCAGGGATAGTGTGGTCACGAAGATGGTCCCGTTCATTCCGAAGTTGCTCTAGCTCTACACGCATGGCAGTAAGGAGATCCTCAAAATTATCCTTGATTTGCCGCTCCTCCGCCAACTTTCTACGAGTCGCTTCCAGCGTACCCTCGAGTTCTTTGGTTCGTGAAGACAAATCAGAAACGTCTCCTCTCTCTCGTCGGAGCTGCCGAATGTTGGTCAATGATACCGGGAGGAACAGAGATGGTGCTACGTACCTGATGCACTTGTGATTCAAGGATTTGGGCATGCGTCTCTGCCGCTGCTCGGCGAGCTCGCTCTTCCTGCCATTTCTGGGTCAAGTCTACTTTTAATTGAGCGCGCTCTTGTTCTGAAGCACGCCGATATTTCTCGACATCTTCGATGCGCCCATCATAGATCAATCGGATCGAACTAGTGCCCGAATCGGAGAAGTAGTCGCTGGTCCGCCGGTTCGACGTATCCAAGGCCATATCCGATTGGAGTCTTTCGATGAGATCTTCCAACTCCATCTCTCGCCGGATGGAGCCGGCCAACTCGCAACTGATCTCCCGCAATTCATTTTCTAGCTCAGCCACCTGGGCAGTGGAGGCTGATTCTAGAATCCCGGCGCTGCTGAGAGAGGGGTTCCGCGGAGGGAAGGCCTTGGAGCTATCGAAGGGCACTGTGGTGGAGGGAGTGTATGCACTAGGTAGAGATGGCGGCATCGGGGATGGTAGGGGGGAACGGCCCGAATCGGAAACTTCAGTACTGGACGATTCTGCGCCCGGAGATGTAGTTATAGCGCCACGCCAGCCGAAGAAGGAGCTGATTTTATGGCCAGGTGTCTTGGGTTGTTTGGATTCTGCACTTCCGGACATAGAACGTCCTTTTGAGTCTATGTGGAGAGGAGGGGGTCGGTGTGATGGCGGGTTAACGGGCATGGTAGTAGCCCGTTTCTGGAGCATGGACGGCGATTTGAGTACTGGAATAAACGGTTCACTGACAAGACGGCTATGCACTGGCCCCCCATTCGTAAATTGGGAGCCGTAGTCTGCGTCACCGCCAACGTCGTCGTCCGACGAATCGATGTAAGCGGCAGCTGTGTCTATGCGGAGAGGGGGCGCGGGTTGTCCACCATGAGGGATGCTAAGAGGATTCAAGAAGAGGATGCGATTAGTCCAGATACGCCCGAGGTGGGAATCAATAGTTCTCCCGGAGTGAAGACAAAAGCAAGCGTGAGCGGGTGAGTGGATGGGGAAGGCGAAAGATAAGAGGGCAGAAGAACAAAGAGCGCAACGGCTATTCCATACCTGTCCAGGTCCCTGGGAACAAAGAGAGATGGGTCCTCCAGCGCGGAACCAGGAGGAGACGAATGGGAAGAATGTTTCTGCACGTCAGAAGCGCCGGTGACAGGGATTGGGGGATCTGCAGGCGCTTCGTCTCCGGGGAAGGAGGCAATTGACAAGGACTCGGGCCGGCGAGGGGTTATCAGACCGGAGGCATTCTGGGGGAGCGGTTTCCTGCGCACGGGAGAAGCAATCGTAGGAGAGGTGACGGAGGGGTGATGTGGAGGAGTGGTGGACGAAGCGGACGGAGGGGGACTTGGCCAACCGCTGGTGTCACTACTCCCCTGGTGGTGTGGTTGATATGTTGGAGCTGAATCGGACGATAAGGCGCCAGGAGCAGGCGGAGAAGCCCAGCCTGGGGCCATGACAGGCGAATTAATTTTTATTGGAGAGCGCGTAACCAGATTGGCCAAGGAATGAACTCTAGTTGAAATTCAAAATGAATCAGAAACAGGAAAGGGGAGAGAGAATCAGAAGCATTCGTTGGCCAACGGGGGGCTTGAGATCGACGCACCCTCATGGCGACGATTGAGCCTTGACTCCTAGAGGAGCACGGGCAAGACGGCCGATGACACGCGCCGAGATGGAGACTTTTAGGGGGGTGTGGAATTGGTGTGTATGAACTACTCCTAAAAGAGAGTAGACTCAGTTTCCAGGATAGCTCACTAGTGTGAACAAGTGGAAAAAGGAGCTAACCTAGTATACGGACGTTGTCGTTGGCCAGGAGGGAGCTAAAGGGGGGGCAAAAGGAAAAAGAATAGAGGAGGAGAGTGAGAAAGGAGACGAGGATTGGCGGTTCGGGAAAAACAGTCTAATACTTTAGGATTGCCTGATTGGGGATTGAGTGGGGCGTTTAAAAGTAAATGTTTATTGCAATTTGATTGAGATCTGGTTTCTTGTTCTTGTGATGTTTTTTGGTTTAAGTTGTTTGGAGGGTTTTCTCTCTCTCGTTTTACCCCAGTGTATCAATTACAATACCTGCAGGTGATCTGTATCACTCTGTAACTAATTTTCAGCTTATACCTACATCTGTACAGGTAAAGAAAACCAATTCCATAATATGCACTCTCAAGTCCCACAACACATCTGGTGGTTAGAAGAGAAAAAGATAATAAAAGACAAACAGTGGACGGCTCACAAGCAGCCACTAACTCCCCACTAGGGCGGCCGATCGCAGTGAACCGTGAAGAGATGACCCACTCCTATGCATTCTCAGGGGGTTTATACTTAAACATCAAGTAAAAAAAAAAAAAAAAAAAAAAAGAGAAACCTTCATTACCACCGAAGCCACAGACTCGGAGATACAACGGTTCTGGTAATTCATCCATCACTACTTCAAGTTTAATATCTACGGACTATGCATATCCATAATCTGACTGTAACAAATTAACAATAGCAAGACAAGTCCAAAACATCCAGTGTTAGGTAGTAGAATATAAATTATCAACCCTCAAAACTTGAATGATTGATACTCATAAATCATCAGAAACTATTGACACAGTAGCATCCAGACGGCAAGATAATGAGTGAAAATCACATAACCTAAGGTTTGATATACGACGATCAACTGGCTCGTGGGCCACATATCACTCACATTCAAGTTTAGACCAGCGAATTGCCGAGTAGATTTGCTGCTTTTTTTTTTGGAGATTTGGGGATGTCTAGACTATCTACGCCGTAGATTCCCTTTGCAACTCAACTCGGACCAGAAGGAGTCAGTGCGGAGAAACTCCACTGGTCTTTTTTATTCCTTCTTCTTCTTCTCTCCTGGTCATTGGATGTTGGAAGTTAGTTCCCTCCGGCCTAGTTTAGGGTTTACTCAAACCGAATGACTCGCATTTTATTAAATTTAATTATAATAATATGGTAGACTTCGGAGAGCTATCCAAATTTGAGTAATGACCATATATATAGTTCTACATGTGAAATAAGTATTTATGGAAATAGTCAAACAATGTCCGACCAGGGTTTCATAAAAAATAAAAAGAGAGGTAAAAAGAGAGAGAAAATACCGGAGCTAAATATAAACATGAAACCGCCAGGGAAAGACGTTGAAAAAGCAGGGCGCTTGTTGTCCACTTTCGTTCTAGACCTTGGACCGAAGGGAATAGGCGCGTTAGGTAGTAGATTCCAGCACAAGACTCGAGGGAAAAAAAGAAAAAAAGAAAAAAACCATCCAAACATTAGATCCTTAGATAGTAAGACCAGAATAGAAAATTTTCCCTAACTGATAGTAAGCGCCACTGCGAAAATAAAATAAAATAAAATAAAAATAAATCCGAAGTTCTAAATTAAAATCATTTCAATTAGACCATAAAACCTAGATAACTGCCCTGTGTTCACTCCACCAAAAAAGAAACAAAGGAAATGTGTCCCAGAAAACTAAAAAAAAAACCATAACCCTATCCTTCCTAAGTTTGGCGCAAGGGGCTCAATCATCCCAGGTAAACGCCGACAATGTAACCACAACCCTTAGCCGCCCGGTATGGGGGAAATTCCTGGTTGGTTAAATTGCTAATTAAAGAAAATGACAGGCGTGGCTGCAAGGGTTCATTCGGTAGTTTGGGTGGTCTGAGACCCTGGCGATTCGCCCTCGAGGGATGCATTCCTGGGAATTGACACGTCCGACCGTCATAATTTAAGCTCAGGAGGTATGAACGTGACGGGTGACGGGTCCTGCATTCTGGCAAATTCTTAGAACTTAACTTTGTATATTCTGATGTCTTTGTTGACAGCTGCCAGTTTGTCTTAAAGGGGGTACTATATGCAAATGGGTCCGAACTACTGGGGAAAAATTCGGTAGATGTAAAACATAATGGTCTTGGAAAGCCTATTTCGAAAGATCAAATATATATACAACCAAAAAAAGAACAAAAGGTAAAAGGTAAAAAGTAAATAGTAGAAAGGAAGAAAGAGATACCAACAACTTGGTAACCTTTTTAATACACTATTTACATCAACAATAGTATACCCGCAAATTCCACAAATGGTTTGCGCCGTGGCTTTCAAATCCAACTGATATACATATAATACGCTGAAAAAATTGGCTCACATAAACATTCACAAAGAGTTCAAACGCTTTCTTGGCATCGTAAACATAAATAGCACATCGCCCCTGCGTGTTTTCAATAGGGGATGAAATCATATCTCATTCGATCTGCCATGGTTAGATGCAGTCAATACACAAATAGTGAGGCTTAACATACCAAGGAATTGGCTCCAGCCTTCATTCTCATCTATTTGACTCGCCCAATACTGTTCGAGAAACTTCAAAGACTGTAACACATTTGGCACGCGGATCGTGTCGTGCAAGCATGACAGTAATTGCCGGACGGTCTCTCGATCTTCACCCCGTGCCTCGCAGCCCGCAATGAACAATGGGGTTGTTAGCATAGTCCACGGGCTGAGTCCTGATGAGGGGCCAATCTCAGCAGTGCACTCCAAGATTCTTTTAACAGAGCCCTGAACTTCTGGCGACGACGCTGGCATCTTCCTCAAACGTCGGTGGATTTGAATGAGTGCGCTATGCTGGAAGGCTTCATTGCATAACATGAACTGACTAATACTTGTGCTCGACAAGCCTTCTACCACCCCTGGGTAGAAGACAGGCTGAGAATCAGCCTCTCGGTCCATCAATTGCCGAACTGATGACTCAAGGGCTGCAGCTTCACTTAGAGAGCTGGTGTCTTTCGCCTCTGCTACGCCACGGCACTGTAGATTTTGCTGTGTTCGCCAAGAAGCAGCTCCTATCTCGCGAAAAATTGCTGCAAGGCTAATGGTAAAACCCCAATAATCGTCAAGATAGTCAGGCGAATCTTGCTGATTACCGGTGCTCAAGTCGAACTGATGCGTAGTGCCACCGATAGGCGGCCCGTTCCCGGTCAAGGCAGTAAGAGACACAATCGATCTGTACCACCGGTCTAGATATCTCCTGAAACCATCTGATGACCGTGGCGACAAGGCCCCTTGGATATCACAAGCGATCATTAGAGCCTTAGCACCCTCAATGTGCGCCCTCCATGAATTGGGATGGATGGCTCCGGAATGAATCTCCGCAAGACAGAGGGTTCGCGCAGTTGCCAGCAGCGCATCCGAGCCCTTGACACTTGGGTCTTGAAGCTCCGCTCGAAAATGTTCTAAGCTGAGAGCCATGAAACGTGCAATATCAGGTGCTGATTTCACATTCTCCGACTGATTATTCAGGGCTTGTAGATGGATTGCCGATAGAGCCATCGTCGCATACATTAGCGACGGCGTCTGAAGAGCCATGGGAACAATCATCTTGCAAATGTCCTGTTGCATACCGGAGTGACAGGCGGTGATTTGGGAAGCATCACTGAGGAAATGGTGAAGAAGAGCCTTTTGGTCTTGCGATAGCGAAGAAAATGGATCGATGGATCGTGTCAAAGCGAAGGACTCGAGCGCAGGAGGTGAGGCTTGCGTCGTGTAAATAAATTCACCGGGGGAGTACTCTAATAAAGAGTTGTGAGACAAACGCACCAGGCGCCATACAGATGAGAAAAAATGACTTACCTAGTCTCTTCATGCCACCATTTCCCATACAAGCCCCGAATCTTGAGCGCGAAAAAGCTCTGCCTCCCCACTGGAGCTGCATCGCATAGCGGCATTGTGCTCCGGCCGTCTTACATCGCCCACATATCGGTCGCTGCTCGTCACATTTCTGCCGCCGGGATTTACATCGTTTACAGCCGGTAAAGGACCGAGACATGAGTTCGGAAATGGTACGGTGGATTTGGCGATTTTTTTTTCTCGCAGTTTCTTATCTCCCTGGGTGACTCTGCCTAGACCCTTCACTTGCAGTAACCTCGGCTGTTCCTGATGGGTAAAACGAGATGCCTCTACTCTTGTAGATGATATTGATCATGGACTGGGAAGTTTTAGATGAAAGACATTAACGGCGTACCGATCCTGCGCAAGGAGAGAAAGGCACAAATGCCCGTGGACGGTAGGGTAGGGTAGTTCGTATCAGTGGGATTAGAGATAACAAGACCCGCGGAATGAAGTATTATAGCGGCCGATCATTCACGAGAGATCCACCGAACAGCCGTCAACTGTAACTGTTCGACAGACAGTCTCTGCCGATGTTTAAATTGTTTGTCAAGGTAGATTACGTGTCTCTGGCCCATTCTTCTGAAGATGATTGACCTTCAGAGAACCGATCATAGTAATGCGGGGTTAACAAATGATTATGGTTCCAAAATGTATCACGAAATTGGAACCTTTTTTTTTTTTCTTCGCCACGGCTACAATTACAACCCGTTGGGGTTTAGCTTATAGTAATTAATCCGTAGTAGTACTTGGACTCCATCGTCCTCATCCAATGTTTTAGAATTGAAAAGAAACATTGTAATCTCACACAAACTGTACCGCTAAATACACAGTGATAATGACATTGAACCCGATATATACTCTGCGCACTCAGTACGCAGTGCAGCCGGCTCTCTCTATATCGGACAAGTTGAAATCAAATGAACTGGTTACAAACATTGGGTAATAGTAGTATAATAATCACACGAAACAGGCACCTCTCTCAGACTAATTAGTCATTGAATGTATACCGGAGCCACTCTCCCACTGCGCGCAAGCTCTCCCATCGGACCGACTCGTCCTTGTCGGCCATCAACTCCATGACTCGCGCCTTGAGTCCCAATTTCTCAAGCTGTGTCCGCCGTCCCGGAAGTTCTTTCACCAGGTGCCCCACGTCATTACAAGCAATAGCCAGAACCTGCTTGTCATTTTCACAGTCCTTGGAAATGATCTCAGCCAGCTTTTTAGGGAGGGCTCCGTTAGCGTCATCCAGGATGCGTCGGGCGTTGTCCTTCCAGAATGTCGGGTTCCGATGGGGTGGTGACCAACGGAGGTGGCCCGACTGCAGCTCAGCCGCATACTGATCAAATGTTGTCTGCGTCTTGGTGTACTCATCCAGCATGTCGGAGAGAGACTTCAGGTCCTCGAGGAGGTCGGGGTCGGTCAGGTGGCGCCCAGAGAGGTTCGAAAGCAAGGCAGGAAGGCGAACAAACACAGCGACTGGCAGTAGACTGGCGCGATTGGAAGAAAGCAGGTTGTTTAGGGTGGCGAGGAGAAGACGAGTTGTCTTCTCCTTAGGAGAAAGGCGTAAAAGGTGGGTATACAGCTGGAGGAATTCGTAGTCGCTACGAAGCATTAGTATAAATTTCATCAAGGGCTCATAAGTTACATACGATTGAAGGTCGTCGCCGATTAGTCTGCCCTCAAAGCTCAACTGCCAAAGGACAAGAAGAACCCGGTACAAAAGTTGGACCCCAACACCACCAGAGATACCTGGCTCGATCGCCCGCGAACTGCCAGCGATGGTGCTGGAGCTGTTGTCTTTCGCACCCGTCGCCGCTCGTAAAATCTCAACCAAAGGTCCAACAGTTTCTCCACGTTGACCCCAGAAGATTTCACGGGACCGCGAGGTTCGGAGCAGCGCCGACAACTCCTGAACGCCAATGTCCTGCAAGCCGCTGTCCTGGTTCTGAGTTAAGGTGGAGAGATAGGTGTATAGTTGCGGAAGCGCCTGCTCATCGCGTGCTGCAGATTTGGACGAAGAAGCAATGCTAACAGAAACGAGGTTGGTTAAGAATGTCGATGTGAGCAGCGGAATAGGGTCCTCGGCATTGGAGGAATGACGCAAGAGGGGAAGGAATGGTTTGTAGGGATCGGGATGCGCGATTAGAGCGGACGATAGGGATGGGACATCTATGACAGTAAGCTCTGTGATCAGTATACCCTTACGAAGCTAGACAGCTAGGTATGATCGGACAAATGCTCACCGTTAATTAAATCCGCTGCCAATACTAGTATATACTGTACAATATCGGTCCTCCTAGAGGCCAAGTCGAGAACGCTCTTGGCATCAGAACTTCCCGAGAGTAGGCTTACGTAGCCTGGAATATCTCCTTCAACTGTCTGACGTCTCTGATCTTTGCGAACCTTGTCCACTGCCTTAATCTTCTTCAGATGTTCATCGGTGATGTTGCCAGCTCGGACAGCACCCTCCCACGGGATAGGCCGAGCTCGGATGTTGTTCTGCAACGAACTGAGATAAGTGGGAGGCTCCAGAGGCATGGTCGACATCGTTCCGGTAATATACAGGGTAGAGATGGAGCCTACCCGGAACAGCGAAAGTGGAGGTGAAGGAAAGGAAAGAAACCGACAGTGACTGGGAGTGATGAAGAGGAGGGGGGTGGAGTAATAGCTGAAGGTGTAAGTCGAGGAGGTATGATGATAGGGTGTACAAATGAAGGAAAGCTCCGGCGTTCACGTTATTCCCCAGTTGGTGCCAAGAGACTAAGCCCCATTCAATTGTTTAATCTTTTATGGTCATCGTCCACGCAAGCCCGTGACTGGGGTTGTATTCCTGCTACGTGGTTATTCATTTTCTCTTCACTATTCCAATTTGTCGGCGCTTTATTTCTTTCCCCCTCTTATACCTTCCTGTCCCTCGTTTGAACCCCACCATCTTTTTTATCTCTCTGTCCCCACATTCACTTCCCGCAGAAATCAAAGCATATCATTCTGCCTGGTGAACAAATGAATCCACCATAAGACCCGCAAGTACGCTACAATCAGGCACCCCCGCCTTTCATGCCAAATAACCGACTCATCTTGCTACTAGAAGTGGCTGTTTCTCTTCTGTAAAGGAACCATTCTCCGATTACATCATAATGGCGCCCCGAGGATGGTTTCAGCAAGCTCTTGCAGGTGTTGAATCGGGCTTAGATAAGATTCTTGCCGACGAAGAACAGCGACAACAGCTGCAGTCGAAATCGAACTCTCCAATCGGTAACCAGTCGGGCAGTATGATCTCTCCACTCCGATCCGATGTCTATGTCACCCTATGGCAGGCTAATTGGTCAAGATCTCTCACGTAGTTCATCTAATGCGCGAAAGAACGATCGCCTTCAAGAACGTTTAGCTCGAGCTGTCGTTCAGTCTAATACCGCTGGCAATTCCACTTCGCAGTCTTCAAGTCGGGTTTCATGTCCCGTTACTAGCCCGGTCCCAAGCCATGGCGCGCGTTCGAGCATGGATATCAGTTCGAGTCTTGGATCCACCAACGGTCATTCACAGAAACCTTCGCAGAGCACTATCAATGTTGACGAACTTTCTTCGTCAACGGTCTCCAGGACGAGCCATGACTCGGCGCCTTCGCCTCGTATTTCCAAGGAAATTGTCGCATCGCCTCCGGAAAACCGCAATCTCGAGCCGCAAGAAACAGAAAAGGGAGAGCGGGAAGAAACTGAAGTAGTTGTGAAGGAAACGGACAACGATACGCAGCCCCAGTCAACCGAAACCGACAAGTCACCATCACCCAAAGTGTCAACGGAATCTGCTATAGACCCCCCCGCAAATGACGAGCCTGCCGCCAATGGTAGCGAGAAATCACTTGCGCAGTTACAGAATAAGCACAAGGAGGCTGAGTCGCGTTGGCAAGAGGAAGCGTATGGATACATAGAGCGGATTGACGCATTGCAATCGAAGTTGAAGTATCTGACCAAGGAAGCTGCGGAGTCGGCCAAGAAAGCAGCGGCGACAGCGGAGCCCGGAAGCATGGACAGACAGCTGCGGGAAAAGGACGAGAAAATAGCATTGTTATTTGAAGAAGGCCAGAAACTTTCGAAATCCGAAATGGATCACCGCACGGCGCTTAAGAAGCTCCGGCAGCAACTGAATGAAAACTCGAAGGCTCACACAGAAAACCAAAAGAGGACTGACAAACTAGAGAGGGACTTGGCCAACGCTGAGGCCAGGGCTAAGCGGGCCGAAGCTGCGGAGAAACGAGCGAATGAATCAGTATCCTCTCAGTCGAAAATCTCCCGCGATCTGGAAACAGTTACGAATGAGCGAAATGCCTTGGCTCAGACTGTACAGGAGATGAAAGGTCAGCTTGCCAGAGCCGTCGCGCGAGCCGAAGCTGCCGAGGTCAAAGCCCAGGATGATGCTTTGGAGAAGGAAAAGCGCCGCGTCGCACAGTTGGAGGATGAATTATCGAGCACCAAGGTTGAGCGCGATATCAATGAAGAGAAGTCGAGGACAGAAATCAGCGATCTTAAAAACACCATCGTACAAGAGAAGGAAAGAGCCCGTATGTTGGAGGTTGAATTGAGAAACGAGCAGACTGTCTTGGAAAGTAAAATGGAGTCTCTTCGCTCCAAAGCAGAAGAGGCTTCAACCGGAGCGGCTACAGATGCACAGGCGAAGCTTCTGCGCCAGATCGAAACATTACAGACGCAATACGCCGTTGCCAGTGAAAACTGGCAGACTTTAGAAGGCTCCTTGCTTGCGCGTTTAGCAAACGTGGAGAAAGAACGAGACGAAGCCGCACGTCGGGAAGGAGAACTGCGACGCAAGGTCCGGGAAGTGGTAAGAGCAAACATCCTCTATTGTCCACGAACATGAGACTGACTATTTCCACAGAACCTCAAAACTAAAAAGATCGAAGAGGAACTTGAGAACGCTAAAGAGGCAGAGCATGACCTCGAGAGCAAACTCGAAGAACGCGCTCAAGAGCTGCAGAAGTTGGAAGTGAAACTCCAAAGAGCATCAGATGATCTCGTCTCGGCACAGAAAGACTTCACCGAACAGAAGAAAATCTGCGATGCAACCTGGGCTCAGAAATTGGACGAAGAGCGAGCCAAGTGGCGCGATCGATCTCCTGGCCTTCTTCGGACCGAATCACCAGTAGCGTACAGTCGCAGACCAAGCAACTTGGAGCCTGTAGCATCTCTATCCGACTACCGGCCTAATCGTCGTTCTTCGACGCTGCCCACGACATCCCCAGACGTAGGCACTCCCATCCGCCAGAATTCATTCCCTGCGTCTACATCTTCTCTCCTTTCTCCCCCAGCGCACAGCGCATCATTCTCCCCGACCCCGGAGACCCCCTCGATTACTTTCGATCCAGACGATTATTTTGGTGGATCGCGTGCACCGTCAGCCTATGGTGGAGCACCGACGCAAAATTCACGAGGAATCAACGACATCATTTCCGAGTCTACCGTCGGCGCCGGCCCATCAGTCCAACTAGTCGAGCGCATGAGCGCCACAGTCCGCCGACTAGAAAGTGAACGAGCGGCGACGAAAGACGAGCTCACTCGTATTGTCAACCAACGCGACGAAGCCCGTCAACAAGTCGTCGACCTAATGCGAGAAAATGAAGAGAAGAAGACGGTCGATTCCCGCGTCCATGATCTTGAAAAGCGACTCGCAGACCTCGACGAGCGTTACCAGACGACTCTGGAGATGCTAGGCGAGAAGAGTGAGCAGGTGGATGAACTCCAAGCCGATATTGCAGATCTCAAGAAGATCTACCGTGAATTGGTGGATAGTACTATGAAATAAAGGGAGGTTTAGAATCTTGTGCGCATTTATCTATTTTGATTCTGTACATATTATCTTTATCCGGGTGCTTGATGCCGATTAGACGACGTTATGTGATACAAGATTTGACAATCAAATATTAATGTTTTTAATCATTAGTCATGGTGAACTTGGGGTATCTGTCGCCATGTATTACACCTCTTGACATGGGTCCTGGAATCTGTAAATGTTAAAAGTACCTTAGGCGACTTGCATATATACCATCGAGCGAAAGACTTCAAGTGAAAAGCATGTACGCATTGACAGCAATTGTTCAATGGTAACAGCAAGGACAACCAGTGATTTTTATGAGCTCATTAGAATAAATATTCTTTGATAATTCAGATTTCTTTAAATTTCTATGCCTTCCATTTCAGCGTTTTGCCGAATATAGTTCCGAACCTGGCCAAGGTTAGCTCGACCACCCACATGAGATAAAAACAGAAGAGATAAGAAAAAACTTACGCTAGTATCAGGAGCCATATCAATCGCCAACATATCGTTAGCATCCTTCTTATCAGCCTCAGCCCCAGCCTTGAGCAGCGTGATGGCCGCTTCACCATGGCCCTCGGAGATGGCATGATGCAAAGCAGTCAGACCATCCATATCCGTCGCATTGACAGGACTCTTGCCGTCTTCAAGCAGGACCTTAATGATAGGCGAGGAACCAATAGCCGCGGCGCGGTGCAGAGCCAATTGACCGCGCTTGTCTTTCACTCTGGCGCTACATTTGTTGGCTATTAATTTGCGGACGGTGGAAAGACTACCTTTGGAGGTTGCGAAGTGGAGAGCGTTCTGCGAAGTCGTGGTCAGATTTAAACTTAATTTGAGTCAAGTGTGTGGGAGCGGACCTGTCCTGAGTTGCTTTTTGCGCTTACATCTGCCTCCTTCTGGAGGAGAAGATCGATGATAGGGTCGCCTTCGGCGTTTCTGAGACTGGCCGCGATCATTAACGGTGTCCAGCCTGAGCCGTCCTTTGTGTGTGTTAGCCAATCTCAGAGAGCAGAGATGGTTACAAGGTATACGAGGACGTACCTCTACATCTGGATCAAAGTTCTTGGTAGATACCAATAGCTCCACGATGGGAACCCGATTGTAGGCTACGGCCCAGTGGATAGGAAGTCGCTCATCGTCATCTTTGATATTTGCGAGCTTTGGGTTTGCCTGCCATGCTATTTAGAAAAGGATCGACAGCATATTCCCCCATCGCGCCGGCCACCAAGCATAGCAAGATAGCCCAAGATGATGCGGGGCAGTAGTCCGTAAAGCACTTACGCTCAAGAGCGACTCGGCCACCTGAGCTATCGAGGGTTAATGCATGCAACGCAAAGTTCCGAATCTAAACATACTTACTTCTTCCTTCCCGCGCAGCCTCGTGCAAAGGGAACTTTGCGTCGTGTTGTGGATCCATTTTGGAAGTAGATGCGGATCGGAGAATCTACACAGAAGCTCACGATAAGATGAAAGCTATTGACACCTGATAGGAACGGCAGCCTCAGGCAGAATACGAGCTCTCCGCCAAAAGTCAAAAAAAGAGAACCGCAACCAACTTATCTTTAACCTATCACTCCGACCTTGTTTTTACCACCGTTTGCCACCAGCTTTGTTGACTCGATACTCCGAAACGCACCGGTCACGAATGAGGTGAATCTCTGTGCTAATCCCTACGACTACTCGCTAGAAACCCCTTTGCCCGGGGCCCAGAACGCGACCGACACGTTCCACGTTCCGACGGGAATTGAATCGATTCATTAAATCGACCTTTACGACTCTCTTTACGATAACATATCTCACACTATAATGGACGTTATTCCTTCGACTTCCCCCGAGGAAGCTGTGCGCAGGTCTGCGAAGAGGACCGCCGAGCTGTTCGGTGCCGACTACCTCATGGTTACCCCCTCCGTTGCAGATGGATCGATTGCGCTCTCGTACAGACGCAGAGCAGAGTACGAAGATGTGAAGGAGCTCCCACCAGTCCTGGCCGAGAAGCAAGCCAAGGCGGCTGCCGGGCGCACGAAGCGTCCGAAGATTCAGGCACAGGCGAAGACGGCTGCGGATGGCAGCGGCGCCTCCATGGCCCTAGTGAAGAAACAAGCCGGTCCAGCTGCTGGCGGTGTTGGTGGCGAGGATCAGCCTAAGAGTTTGATTCAACGGCCTTCCGCGACCCGACAGCAGAAGCCCGACTGGCACGCGCCATGGAAGCTGATGAGAGTAATCTCCGGACATCTGGGATGGGTGCGCAGTCTGGCGGTGGAGCCGAACAACGAGTGGTTTGCTAGTGGTGCTGGTGATCGGACAATCAAGATCTGGAATCTGGCAACGGGTGCCCTCCGCCTGACTCTTACCGGCCATATCTCTACCGTCCGTGGCTTGGCCGTCTCCCCCCGGCACCCGTATCTCTTCTCGTGCGGAGAGGACAAGATGGTCAAGTGTTGGGATTTGGAAACGAACAAGGTCATTCGCCACTACCACGGCCACCTGAGTGGTGTCTACACACTGGCCGTGCACCCTCGTCTCGACCTACTGGTCACAGGTGGTCGTGACGGCGTCGCCCGAGTCTGGGACATGCGCACACGGAGCAACGTCCACGTTCTGTCCGGACACAAGGGCACCGTCGCAGACGTGCAATGTCAAGAAGCCGACCCTCAGATCATCACCGGATCCCTCGACTCCACCGTCCGCCTCTGGGATCTCGCCGCCGGCAAGTCCATGGGCGTGCTAACCCACCACAAGAAGGGCGTGCGCAACCTTGCCATCCACCCCCGGGAATTCACCTTCGCCAGCGCCAGCACAGGCAGCATCAAGCAATGGAAGTGCCCAGAGGGAGACTTCATGCAGAACTTCGAAGGCCACAACGCCGTCATCAACTCCCTCGCCGTAAACGAGGACAACGTCCTCTTCTCCGGCGGCGACAACGGCTCCATGTCCTTCTGGGACTGGAAAACCGGCTACCGCTTCCAATCCATCGACACAACCGCCCAGCCCGGTTCCCTCGACGCCGAAGCAGGCATCATGGCCTCCACCTTCGACCGCACCGGTCTGCGTCTCATCACCGGTGAAGCCGACAAGACCATCAAAATCTGGAAGCAAGACGAAGAAGCCACCCCCGAATCTCACCCCGTCACTTGGGCCCCCACCCTCGGCAGACAAAGATATTAGACCTCTCCGGCTTCCCAAATCCCCCTTCTTTGTCTTCTTTATACCCCCTCTCGGTAGAAGGAATCGGGCATGTTTATCTTCTTTCTTTCTATCTTTCTACTTTTTCCTTCGCACTTGTGGAGTTTAGCGTCTGAGATCGTATTGTTTGTTTCTTGTGTCTGTGGGCTTTGGTAGGGTTTATATTTCACATAAAAGGATTCTGGATTCTCGATCTTGTTTATTTGTATCATATGAAGCATGGAATTCTAAATCATCGAATCTGGCTGTGCGATGCTACGTTTATCTTGAAGTCTGAAAACAATAATAGTAATCCCTAGCTCTGACGCATAAATGGGTATCATTTCTCGATGACTAAATGACATGTATTGGTACATTGGGGCTGAAATTGACAGATAAAAGAAAAGAAACAGTAGTGTACATTACTAGATGTAGCTAGGACAATATTTGCGGAAGAAATCGCTGAGAATAAGGCGGTTACTGATCCGTGCCCAGGCCCAAGCCTTTCGCTTCAATATCTTCGCGGAACGCGAGCTTGACGTCCTCGGGTGCAACCCTGAGTCTCACCTTTCCGCTTCTGTCGCCGCGGCTTGGGATGGCGGAGCTGCCTAGGGGGCCTTTTGTTCCTGGGCCGTGCTCGAGGGCGAGGATGCCGGAGTTGGTGAGTTCCATGGCGGCGAAGCCTAGAGCACGTACGCGGGCACCGCTGCCGCCGCCGAGGAGATATTCTTTGATACCTGCGCCTGCTGCGCCTGCGACTGCGACGGCGGCATCGGCGATTCGCTTCGCTTCGTCGAGGACGTCACCGAATGTGGATTCCGTGATGCCTGTTCTCTTTACCCGGGCGAGTAGTGCGGCGAGGAAGAGCTTCGCGGATAGTGGGAGACAGCGGAGGGATTGTTGGAGCGGTGTGGAGGTTGCTTCTTGAATGGCTTGTTTGATGGTGGCGATTGTGACGCGCCCTGAGGCTTGTTTCTGTGGTGGGTTCTTTTGGGGAGATTGGACCTTTACTTGTTTGGTGGTGGTGGTGGCTTTTTGCTTCCGGGCGGGTGTCTTGCTGGGCGTTGGTGGCGGGGACTCTTCCTCTGGGATGGTGTCCAATGTTGCTGCGGACTGCTCTGCAATCTCTACGGCGCGACGGCAGATATCTAGCGCACGTCGCGCGTCACCACTGACGGCGGCTACCTTTCGACTTGCGAATTGGATAGCGTCTGCATCAACGATGTTCCCGGGCACATTGGCCAAGCGTGTGGTGATGATCTCCATGAGGTCTGTGTGCTTGTAGCCAGGGAATGTGATACGGGTCAGACCAAGACGGCTGGAAATCTTGTTGCTAAGGGTTCGCTCAGGTAAGTCCATGGTGTTTGCGACAGCAAGCACAATGAGGCGAGAATGACGGAGGGCAGGCCAGTTGAAAAAGTTGTACATCACAGACTGGTTCTTGGTGACTAGCTGGTCGAGTTCGTCCATTAGAACGACGCATGATACTCGTCGAGGTGATGGGTGCGAGAACTCTCGTTCAAGAAGGTCGAGCGCATGAGAAGGGGATACCCGATCACCCTTAAGGGCCTCCCAGAGTAACGAGTAGGATTGGTGCGGATCAGTGACTTTCATGCCGTTGATTTCGACAAATATAAAGTCGTCCATCTCTTCGGCAAGCACGGCGGAATTCAGCTGGGCTACCACCTCCCGAACGGTTGCTGTTTTGCCGGTTCCCGGTGTACCGGAAATATAGATACAGGTTCCAGACCCTTCCATAATGGCGGCGCTCAGATGATTATAGACGGTATCGAACTCGGTCTTCCGGCAGGGTAATGAGGTAGGAACAGTAGAGACATGCAGGAGCGTTCGTGCTTGGCGATACGGGGAAGCGAGATGGGATGGGGAGAGGACACGAGTGCCCAGAGGCGTGAATTCAAGTGGTTTCTTTACGACAATTCTGTTATGGGTAAGCTTTGAATGTTGTGCTCCTGGCGAAAGATGCTGCACATACCTCTTATGCGATGGAGTAGTCAGAGACTTCTGACGTCGTGAGGTTGGAGTGGCGTTAGAGGCTACCTTCTGTCTTTTCCTCGGTGTTGTAGGCGTGAATTCTTCGTCTTCTTTGGCATCAACGTACTAGCCGCTTCAGTCAGCACCCCTGCATATGTAGACTAGGATCGGACATAAACTCACATCGTCATCGATCTGCTTCCGCTTTTTAGCCTTCTTCAAGCCGTCCTTGATCATGGTGATCAGGTCAAAGAGCTTATCCTCTTGATAGACCTCTTCCCAAACAAATTCGTCGGTATACCTCCCCTGGAGTTGGTTCACTCCTCGGCGGCAGACTATACATTTGTTGTACTCCACTAGCTCGTCCTTTGTTTTCGGCGGAGCACCATCTGGATACCTGGCGAAGAAGACATCCTTGGACATCACAGTCGCTTTGCCATTGATCGACGTAATTGGATTGACGTTGAAGTCCGCGGTCAAGTATTGCTCATTCGGGAGCGCATCTGTTCTTCTTTTGTTTCTGGTCGACATAAACTCGTCCGGTGAAGCAAACCACATGATATTGGCAGATTTGATCACTTCATCCTCGTCGTCCTCTTCTTCCACAAATTCGGTGATAATGCCCACCCAATCTTTTCCAGGCTCGGGTGATTTAAGGAGCACCACTTGGCCCAATTTGCACTCAAAGGAACCCATTCGGGCCCCGATGATCTTTTGTCGTCGTTTGGCAGGCGGACGAGTGGAGCGTTTACGGATCGATCTTGGTGTGTCCTCGGGGCCATCTCGCACTGTGTCTTCTTTGATTTCGTCCTGATTCCCGTCATAGATCCATTCCCAAGGGAGGTCTTCGTCGCCGAGCTCGTCATCGGAATCCTCCCGGACAAGACCTCCCTTCGTCATCCATTGTTGAGCTTGATTACGCACATTGCGCTTTCGAGATTGCAGTTTTTCATTCTCGTCAGCGGATCCCGAAGTCATTTTCCACAAGAGAATGACTAAATAAAAGAGGGCGAGGGGGTTTGGCGGCAGCAATTGCAAACGACGGAAGATGAAAATCAAGAGATCGGACGCGTCCAAATGAAATGCGCGCCGTCCACTTTACTCCTGTTTGGGTTTAGTGCCCACGGATTGGCTTTGGACCAATCAGAATTGTTTACAGATCTATATCTCATGTTTTGTCGCAAATCCATGTTTTATCTGACAAATTCTTGGTCTCTTTGAAGATAAAATTCACTGATATATGATCGAGAAACATGGCTGCCACATTAAGGTTTATTAAGGACCTTGGAATAATCGTTGGAGTGAAACCATGTAACTTCACTTCAGTAACGGTGTTTGTTACAGCCAATGAATTCGTTTGCTTGTTTCAGGCTATTTGCCTTCACTTTCATAACAAGTGAAAGATTTGTCAATACAGTGAAGGAACAAAGAAGACGTGACTTTACTTCACTGTTTGCTTTTACTTCGGGTCTTGCCCCCAATCTTATGTCTCCTTCTTACCAACTACTTATTTGACTGAAAGCCCCCCTCTTCCTTGCTCACATCTCTATTAATACCCACTTCTCTTCCTTTTTTTCACCTCTTCTCACCTTTCTATTGACATTATTTGAGTCCCTCTTAGTTTCACAATTGTTATTGGTAGTCTATAACAGCGAAAGAAGTGACTCCTCATTAATTTGCCCTCCATGATTGAAGTGAGAAATGAGTGAGTTCACTTGAGAGCCATAATTTTCCGGTAATCGTTAACGTAGTCATAGTCATGAAACCTCAGGAGCACAAGGTAAGTCTGACTTATAAGCAGGCCTTATCTGCTGAAAAGACGACATTATTTACTGACGGTGACCCTGGAAATAGAATGGACGATAGTGAGCCATGATAAACGGTCCCTGAAGACGCGCGGACAAAGGTCACGACCAGCGAACAACCTACCTCGCGCACCAGTAGTCAATGGCAGTGACCGTGATGAGACACAGAAGCAGCAGCCACTCGCGAATACTACATCCCCAAGGCACTCCCAAGCGGCTCTCCCTCTGCGTTCAAGAGGGGGTATGGTCAGGTCACCGAGACAAGGTGGTCGAACTTCAGGGAGACGAGCATATTCGTCCGTTGCAGCCTCGCATCAACCTAGCAACCTGTTGCAGGATTCCCCTGCCAAATCAAGATGGAGAGCTGGTGATGAACCTTCTGGTAAGCTAGACTTTTTGGCGTCATCACACTATTGTAACCATTCTTGGCTTTAGGAACCGTCAAGTTACCTGCTACCTTTGGCACCTTCAAGCACGAGTAAGTAAAAACAGTGGCCTCCAGATCTCATTTACTGACAGCCTATTGTAGATTCTACGGAGTAGCGAGGTCATCACTCGCAACTACGGCTCCATCGCACAACCGGGGCCGCTATGAAGTCTTTGAGGATATCAGCCATAGGACAGGCGCCTATGTAAGGCCGCCTTCGTATACAGACAGCGTAAGTCGTCAAATCCAATAATCGCATATCCCTGAGTCACTAACGCTATGTAGACTATACTGCTATGGGGTGAGTCGTCAGATGTGACTGCTGCCTCTGACGCACTCAAGCGGCTCCTTGTTAAATGCAGTGGGCCAGCCACTGGCAAGAAGGCAGATTGGGCTAAGATCAACGCCTATTCTGCCAATAAGGAGTTTGGTGCTGATATGAAGGAAAGGCGCGAGAACATGCTGCTGCTTCTAAGAAAGCAACCAGACTTATCGACGGCGTTTCCAGAACAGGTGAGTACATTGACATTAGAGAGTCCTTGACAATTACTCTAATGTATCCCTTCGAAAGGTGCTTTTCTTGTGGCCGCAGGATGGGCCATCGATTCACGAATCCCTTGGGCTGCAGTTAGAGGGCTTGGACACTATCCGGGCCAAGTTCGGCTGCCATCTCTTCAGCCCAAGGGATGTTCCTGGTTACATTTGCGCAGTTGGCCATAACCACCAGGTCATGAAGCAGATCGCTCAGCTCATCCGCACAAAGTGGGGTGAGGTCATGGCCAATAGCAATATCCGACTCAAAGCCTACATCGTTGAACCACCGCAGGATTTGAGAGGGGATATCAATGTGGAACGCCATGACCACTTCGGAAAGGCCTCTCCCAGTGAGAACCGAGCAAGAGAAACACCATCGGGGAAATGGTGTAATCGGCGTGGTTTGATCAAAACGAGCAACGATGCACGCATTTTCAGCGCTGTTGAGAAATCACTGCAGGGCGTATCTTACGTTCGTGGGCATCTACGTATGCGGGTCAACCTCGGTTCATTTATACTTGACGAATATCGCAAGACCGAAGACGGCGCAACTATGTACAGCTTCGAAGAGTTCAGAGAGATGCTGCTACATGAGCAAACCAAAGGCCGCCTAGTTCCAGGGTATGTCTAGCCTATCTCTTCGATTTCCCACAATTCTTACAAAGCCACAGATTGAAGGTAGGTCAGGGTGAGCTCCTGGCTAGGTGTTTCGCAGCCACCGATCTCCTCGAATCCTATGAAAGTGTGTCTTGTGCTTTGAAGGATGCCGAGCCTGCTTATTCCGCGAACTTCGAATTTTTCGGTTCTAACAATGCTCTGCTTCGACTCGAAGCTGAGTTTGTGAGGAGCCCTGGTGCGCACAACTATGAAGTGACTCAACGGCGGTGGCTTAGGCCTCGCAAGGGTGGCCAGGCAAGCGAAAAGCGGCCTCCACTCCAGATCGGTGTAATTGACTTTGAAAGGTAGGCTTCATTTAGGTTTTCACACTGTTCAGTGAGCTAACCCTTCTTTAGAGCGGATTGGCAACTCGAGATCAAATCATTAGACTTCTACGAAACATCTGCCATCGACACAGCCCTAAGATCATTCTCGCACACCATCAGATTCCGAAAGGCTGCTGCCATAGGCGGCATCTCTGCAAGGGCTCAGAGGAAAGTGATGTTCCCCGACTCAGCGCCGGTCTCCAGATTTATCGAGAAAACCGCCATCAGGTATCGACTGAAAGGAACGAAATACATTCTCGAGATTGCACGGTACGATGAATACAGCCGTACACATACACAAATTTCCGATGGGCAGGTCGCGCCCACGATCACGGGCCGCATCAACGAGACCCCTTCGACCTCCTGGGGAGCGTCGATCTTCGATTTAAACTGGGATAACTTAATGGGAGAACATGCCAATCTGTCCGTGGGACAGTCTGCACGCTACTGGTCCAACCTTGACACATTCTTCCCTGCAAATGAGCCATCAAACAAGAAAGGCGCCGGGTTCTGGGAGCTTATCCCCGTAGTAAAGCAAGTTGCTCAGATGCTCGGACCTAATCAAACCCGTTCCTCAACCAAACCCACTGAACCATTTTCAACCGTGTCGAAAGAAAATCAGATTCATGCGAACGAATCTTCGGCTCAGGACATTTTCGGTCTTGACCAACTATTGGATGATGATCTCGGTACATTGTTCTAACGGATCAAAGGCAGATCCACGCTTGAGACCAGCTCAATGTTTCTTTTTTGCTATGTTGATAGGAGTACATCTGTCTTCCCTTTCAGAATGAGATAATGTCAGAAGATGACAGGGAAAACTGAACCCTTGGTAATATGAATGTGTAATGGAACTGAAATTGGAACGAATTCATTATCTTACAAAATACATCGATCAGAAACTCACTACAGATGAGGCTTATATGTAAACTACCAATCTACAGGTAATAACATAAAGTGAATAAATGTTAATCATTCTGCCCTCATTTATATCCTACAACAAAGCCAAACCAAAACAAACAGATAATAACCCAGATTAACCAAACATCCGACGAAAGACTCAAAACAACAACATCAACAAGAGAGAAGGAGAAGAAGAAGAAGAAGAAGAAGAAGAAGAACACCACCTACTCCACCCCCTCACCACTATCATACACCTGAGGTGTACGAACCCCATCCCGCAACAAAGGCGACAAAGGCTGTTCAAAGCCCGACCCATCTACTCTAGACGCAAGACCTCCACCCTGCACTGGAGGAGGTACAGGTGCCTGAGCGCTCTGTGCCCGATCCTTTAGTACCCCACGGTCCATGTATAAATTCGGACAATTCATTATAGGGCGGCATATGAACTCCGTGGGAGGAGGAGGGCGTATCGGTTGGGGAAAGGCTATTATTTTGGCGAGGGGGTTCGGTATGGGGCTTGGTGTGGGGTTTGGTGCGCGATTGTTTCTGTAGGTCTCGAAGACTTCTTCGAAGGCGTTTTTTATGAAGCTGATTGTGGAGTCGGGGCTGCCGATTGGTGTATTGCTTCCTGTGTCGCTGGGAGTGTTGTTTGTTGTGTCGGGGGCATTGTTGGGTGTGTCGTTGGGTGCGTTGTCGGGAATGGTGCTGTCGGGGGCATCACCAGGGTTATTCAGTTCCAGTGGATGACTGGGTGTAGGAAGACTCGAGATGTCCCTGTATCCTGTTATAAGGCCGGCATATATGCCTGGCTGTTCAGTTTGGAAGCTTGAATGGTAAGAACTGCGGGAGAGATTAGTTAGGGGATTTTATACATAATACATGCTAGAAAAGAAGGAATGATGTAAAGACACAGGAAACTTACAAATTAGGGAAGGCTGTAGCGTTTTCATCAAGGAACCGGGCGATTGCTAAGACTAGATGGGTGTCTAGACAGTAGCTTAGCTTCTTGACGTAGTCTGTGTGCCTTTTCACAGGCATATGCATGATTAAATTGTAAACGGTTTCCTGATCATTGCCGCGGACAGTCGTAGCCTTCCTAAGCAACACTACCACGTATATTTTCTTTATTGTGCTTGGAGGCTCAACTGTGCTTGACATTGTGAACTTTGCTTGGAAGAACTGCAAAGATTTTTGCTAAAGTCGCGTAAGAGTAGAAATGATGGTAGAAGAAAAGCTAGGACGGAGGGGAGGAGCTGTCTCCTGCCTTCTTATATAGCAGGGAGAGCAGTCGAATGCCCGGTTCCATCGAGTTGGACATCTCCGTCGGCATCGACGACGGCCAACGTTGAGCAATTCACAATCGCAATATTGCCACCGGGGTAAGCTGAGAGTACCCCCAGCAGGTATGGGATTACTGGAAAGCCAATGGCAAGAAAGTGACTGACCGCGCCTCCAATTGAGATCGGGGGAAGACAGTGAAGATAGTGGGATAAAAAAAGATATACAAAAATAATTGCGAAGCCATTGGCTCAATCTGTACAAGAAGGGACAAGCCGGGAAAGAAGAAAGAAAGAAAAGGTATTGGAGACAGAGTCATAAGTCATATCACAGAAAAAGGGAATAGAAGGGGGAAAAAAAGGTTTAATCCGACAATCTTTAATTGAATATCCTCCGGCGAAAATTCATTGAACTAAAGACGAGTCCTGTGACTGGCCTTGGGTTTGCTCCAATACCACGGCATAGTATTTACCTTCTTCCGAGGTATCATGGTATGGACCCGCAGAGACAATGGCCCTGTTGCACGATTAGCATTGGCTTTGATGCATTTGTGATACGGTACTGTGTGGTTCAGTACGCCGTAATGCGACAGAACGGTCAAGACTCACCAGCCTTTGTATTTCGGCTGATTAAAGATATCCGTGAACACTCTTAGAATGCGCAAAGGTAATTCTAGGATCGAGGGAAGCTCTGGCCCCGGTCCACAAATGGGAAGACCCAGTTTGTTGACGGGCAGGTAGACGACTTCAGCTGTATTTTGCGGATTGCGCGCTTCTTGGAAGATGAGGAGCCGTCGCGATGTTGGCGGAGCCATTTTGATATTGTCCGGTCTCTTGCCGACAACGCTTTTATTTTGGTTTATTTTGATTTTGATTTCTTCGGGCTTGGTTTGCGACTGCGACTAGGCCCACAGATCTAAGAAGTTTGGTAGGTTGTTGATACTCCACCAAAGTGCTTATCCGAATGATGTATGTCGTGCGTTACTGGTTCAGAGTACCTCCAATAAAAGTACAAGATGGCAATTTGTCGTGGTGATAATTCTTATGCAACCATAGATTCAAAGTGCACAGTTGAGGAGGAGTTTATGCAAACACAAATAGTGAGCAGCTCTGCGGATTCAGTATCAAATGTGAGATCAGACCGAAAGACAATGTTCAAGTGAAGCTTTCACAGCAAAACTTAATCGCGTTCCGTCGCGTCGGGTTCAATACACGTGCTTTGGTGGGGTTTTTTTACGGTAGTTAATTCACTTTAATTGGGGTTCCTTTTTATTTTATTTTATTCCAAAATTCTTTATCTATTCTTAGCCGCGGAATTTTTGACTCCAGTTTCTTTGTACTAAATTCTATGATTTTATATTTATATTTTAATCTAGGAACCTGGCAAGCTCCGATGACTCGTTAGTTGCGTAGTACGCGCAATATATATACACAGGCTAATACAACATCAACTTATTGAACCCAAAAAAGGTCCAACGTAAAATTCAACAATGGGTATCAAGTATGAAAATTCATATAGCTCAATTGCATGCAAATGCTACACCGCCACGGGCTGGACCTTGCGATCAGCCATCGCTGGTGTTGACTCAAAACAATCCGAATGAATCATTTTACTAGAAGTTCCTAGGTATCGAGCTCACCATCAAGGACACGCCGGGCTGCGTCCAATCGCCGCCTCAGGAGTCGTACACGCTTTGCGTCTTGTTCCGGTGAAGTAGTGATAGCTTGGAGATCCATGCACACATCCCCCAGGCTTTTGAACAACTGCTCCAAAAGACGCGTGTCATCGTCGTTAATTCCCATATTGCCTGACTTGGGGTGAGGGCTGGAAGCAGCCCGCACAGTGGACACGAGGGAGGAAACAAGCGATGTGGGTGTGGCAGAACCGGTCATAGACTGTCGAGGTGTGGAAAGAAAGTCATCACCATCGCCCCGCTTGCTCGGCTGTCTCCGGACGGCCCGTGGGGTGCCCATCTCTGGCCCGTGTCCATTCCTTTGTTGCTTCTCAGCTGCAGCCTCAGGGTAGTGACGTAATTCTATAGCCTTGTCAGTCTTCTCTGCGCTCGACCTGGAACACTTGTGTATCTCACCGTAGTTGAATTTCCTGTCCCAATAGAGAACACTTTCGAGGTCATCATGATCACCTTCAGTCGCAGTTGCAAATGTAGCAACAGTGGACACTGATGCTCCGCTATTTGTGCGGGAGTGACGAACAGTTGGACGGTCATGGGCAGGCCGGGTAGTTTCAACAGAGGATGTCGAAACGTTACTCGTGCGCCGCAGCCTGCCGGAGTAGTTACCTAGGGCACTGTGGAGAATAAAATTCTCGTAATCAAAAGCATCTTCACGTTCTTCGTGGGGCCGGGCGTCCGAGCCTGGCACCGAGGGAAATTCATCCAGTTCATCTAGTTCACTGTCTAGGGGTTCGCGCAGTATTTCGCTGAGGGCTTCGCGGTCGATCTCAGAGGAGCCATCAGAGCTATATTCACCTTCCTCTGCATCCTCGTAAAGGCTTTCTATGGCCGACCGGCCATCCTCGTCCACTGGTTCAAGAACATGCGGGCTTCTAGGCGATGGGTGTCTTTGGTTGGTTAACTCGTTTCCGTAATGACCAGTGACAGCCCTATTGTGATCTTTACTGTGCTCATACTCTCCGCTTCGTCGAGTTTCCGGCGGATAATCTGGGCTCCGTACAGCACTCGGATGCAGATGGCCGTTGTCTCGCAGCTCCAGCGTGTTCGTATAATATTGGTCTGCTGCTGTAAAAGGACTGGGAGTCCGCAGGCTCTGTAAACTGCGTCGACGCAAGTTGTCTTCTTGGGCTTTCACTTTCAAGCTCGATATTTTAATGTGGAGGCCCTTCATCTGGTCCTGGAGATCCCTCACTTGCAGTTGTGATTGCGACCGAGATGGGGGATCAGATGACGGATAGGTCGAGTTGAAATCTTCTACACTTGAAATATTGTTCCTCTCGCCTTCGTCTGAAATACCCAGTCCCTGGGGTGAGTCAGTCCGTTCATCTTGCAAGTTGGACGGAGAGACACGAGCCGAAGGAGGCTTTGACATCGATGCACGGTGCGTAAGGTATGACCTGGTTGGATCATAGCGGAATGTCCGTTCGTCATTGTGTAAGCTCGAGGCGCTAGTTGACCCCAAAGCGCTGAGAGACCGGGACAGGTCCGGTTCAACAGTGGGAAAGCTCGATTGATCGGCCGATGGCAAGCGGGTTTCGCTGTACACACGGGAGTGACGATTGTTTATAGTGTCTTGGGCCGAGATGTAGGTTGTTCGGGGCCGGGTTGATGACCTGCGATCCGCGCGAGAGATCGACTGGTACAGACCACCGACTGGCTGACCCAGTCCCAACGGCTGATTGCCAGGGGATGGAGTTGGGGATGTCGACAGAGATGGCGAAGCGCGCATCGAGGAACGAGCGCGCGTCAAGTTACCTTCCATGAGCTACAATAGGACGGTCAGCTTCAATGCTTCAACGCAACCACCCGCTATTGCTCTACATACCGTAAGGCGCTTTTTTGCGTTCTCCAGAATCCTTTCCGCTTCACTGCTCAGAATTGCCGATGATAGCTCATCCGCGGGCCCACCTTCCTCCGTAGTTGACACTACTCTGCCATTGGCACTCTCCTTAATGATACGAACGGCTTCATTCAACTGGGCTTGATCAACAGTGCGACCATCCGGGGAGACCTTGTACCCATTTGGGCGAGATTTAGCCCCCTCCACAGAGGAAGACTCACTAACACCACTGATGGTGGAACTAGATGAGCTACTCCGCCCCTCGGCTTCTTTGGTCTCTGCGTCCTCTGCTGTATAGTGTGGGGAAGATGACCCTGCCAATCGCCGATCCTGTGTGACGTCTAGATTCCTTCCAAAGCCGACTACAGACGAGTTTGACGAAGTTTCTTCCTCCCCGATATCGGACAGCCGACGGCTAGCATCAAGGTCATGTTGCTGCCATGTGTGACGCGGGAAAGGCTTCTTCGGAGGTCGCTGATAAACGACGGGCGCGCCGTTGCTGCCATTATCCTGATAAGGTCGGTTGTTGTAGAACGATTGGAGATGTGATAGCGAAGGAAGATTAAAGGGAGGAGAAGGGGTAGACGATTCGCGCTCGCCTTCGTACGGCAGGATCATATCAGGATTCGATAAAGTTGGAGATGGAGGTATCGCTGGCGGAGGTGGCCTGTGATGATGGACATCCTCTAAAGAGGATGACCTGTGTAGCATCTTATGACGGAACTTCCAATGCGCTCGTATACGATGCTGGTTTGAAGTAATGAGTGTACAATAGTTCCAGTTAGCGGTCAAGGAATCGGACCGTTTAAACCAAGGACATTTGTAGCGGACAATTGAGTGTGAGCTTTTTTTTTTTTGGAATCCCCGAGGAGAGGATTACACTGAGTGTTAAAAGGGAACGAGGAAATGCGTTTGATTAACAGAATGATGTGGGAATTAGATGCAGTCGTAAAGCAAATCCAAGACCAATGTAAAACCTAATCATGCGGAGACATCCAGACAAGATTGATATAGACCAGAAAAAAGAAAAGAAAGGAAAGAAAGGGTAATAGGGAATTAGGATTAAGAATTAAGATTAACAACTAGGATGTAGTGATGGTAAATAAAAGAAAAGAGAAAAAAAGAAAAGAAGGGGAAAAAAGAAAGAAAGATAATAAGCAAAAAATTAGTTTAATTAAGTTGAGAAAAAAAGAAAAGAAAGCAAGAGAAAGAAAGAAAGTAGAAAAAAGTAACACGCAGCCAGTGAGAATTAGGAATTAGTGTAAAGTTGTAGAGGATCATGTGGTTGTCTCTCTCTCTCTCTCTTCTCTCTCACTTCCCTCCCTGACCGACTCAAATATTTGAAAATATTCGTCCGCTTCCTTTTCCTTTTTGTCCTTTTTTTTTTCCCTTTATTTTTTTACTTAAGCTGCCAGACCTAAAATGGTAGTGATCTGACCCGTGGGGATTGTCCGGCGCTCTAATAAATTGAAGGTGTCGCCCATAATTAATTTGACTATTTGTTCCTATCTTTGGTGTTGAAGAAAATCCCAAACGATTGACATCTGGAACAAGGACAAGGGAAGAATAAAATAAAATATAAAACCAAGGGAACACAAGCAATGCATGCAAGATGATCACATACTGATGTCTACCAGGACCAGCATTGTAAAGGGACGAGGAAGAGAGAAGCCACTGGGATAGGGTAGATAAAACAGGGAAAGTCTAAATGACCTGCAGGCGGTGATCATCATCAAAATAAAAAAAAAACACACTATCTCATTTGAGTATCCTTACATGCAGCCAAACCCACTGTAAGACTCTGACTTTCTTAATGCAGGACAGTTATATTAGATACCTAGTCAGTGTTGCCTTTTTTTTTTCTTTCTTTCTTTTTCTGTGGCTTGTATAAACAACCCCTTGTTATTAAGTAGGACAGACCATTGCACCTCTTATATTATTGTCTACTCTACATGAAACCCCTGAAAAAAAAAGTATATACTCCGGAGTACAGTTTCCTTGTTCCATAGATGTCTTAGGGTTATGGTCCCGCCGTGCTTTTTGGTCCCTCTACAAATGTGAAACATGTTCTACTCTACCTACGCCCTGTAATGCCTAACCCTGCCCGATATATCTAACTTTAATGGCATTCCGAGGATGTTTATTTCTCTCAATTTTGTGCGATCGCATTGTGATCTGCCAAGTCCCCCCCCGACTGGCTTCATACTACGTAGAGATCCCTATAAAAATTTGGAGGAAAAAAAAATCAATTGCTTTTGTTTGCTCCAATGGTCCTAAGCTCTCAGACCCTGTACAGATAGGAAGTACAAAGAAATTAGAAATGAAAAAGGGAAATGTTGTATCCGCATATCATCCAAGATGCCCAAAAGAAATTACATACACCTAGTCTATATCTTTCCCAGTAGCAACTTAGCACCACTGCTGGTTGGGCCGGCTTTCTTCTTTCCGTCCTTTCCAGACTCAGCAGCGGCCTGTTGCAACGCTTTCTTGTTCTTCTTCAAGGTCTTCAGCAATTCAGCCTTCTTCTCGAAGTCGTCGGACTCTGCGAGAGCCACAACCACAAACACGTTGGATCCCGTGGCCCAGGACATGATCTCATCTTTGATTTGCTCGTAAAAGAGATCGTGGAAATTGAGCGCGGGCTGAACCTTCTCTACGGCCTTCTCTGCAGGGTTGAAGCGGCCTCCTTGCACAAGGGACTTCAACAACCGGCCGACGAAAGGAGAGTCCTTGGTGTCGGACAGAGATTTGGCGGCAGCAGCAACAGCAGACAAAGCGGCACTCTTGTCTCCGTCGGCATCAAACAGCACTTCAGCAATGAACTGACATCCAAAGCTGGTCTCCAGGAGAGAATCAGCGCGGGCTGCAATCAGTCCCAGCACATCCGGTGAAGCAGCCTTTACCAACTCCTGGCGTCGCACCGATGGATCCTTCTTCGAGGTTTCCTTTCGGACCTCACGGATTTCTGTCAAGACCTCCTGGTCACTTTCGGGCAAGAGCCACTTGACCCGGTCTCCAGCGAATGGGTACAGGATAGGTATACGGCCCGTCAAGTCGTTAACTTGGTAAAGTAGTTCTTCGTGCCGGGTCTTGGCGTCAGAGCTCTGGTTTAGTAGCTCGGGGAAAACCAATTTGGCTGTAAGTTTGGTATCATCAATAACCTCGTACGCTGTCAGGAGAACCATATGTCCGTAAAGATCGCTCGCCATGAGCTTGATAGTGTCTTTGTAAAAGCGAGTAAGCACTTTACGATCCTTGGCGTTAGAATAAGCCAAGCTCAGGCACATCAAACGTGCGCCAGATTGAGTAAAGGCCAAGTTCTTAACCAAGTCCCCTTCTTCATCGCCCTTAAGGAGTTCAATGAACTCAGAAGCCTCGGGGCTGCCGGGCTTGGTGTTACGGAAATACTGCAACATAGCATCATGCAGCATGGTAAAACCAGTTGTGCGTTTCTGAATGAGCTGGTTCAGAAGCTCATGCAGGAAGTGCATGATTGGACCCCTCTTCTCCGGGCTCTCCTCCAAAATCTGAGAAAGCTCAGAAGTCGGTGTCTTTCCAGTCTTGTCCCTGAAGATACTGAACTCCGTACCATACCATTCCCGCAGCAGATTTGCCTTTTGTTCCTTGGTCGCAACCTGTCGATAGATATCGTCCAGAATCCAAGACGCTTCGGGGTGGCGGATAAGACGTTTAACATGGCCGTAAAACTCCGGAATGATCGTGTCACGAATCTCGACATCACCGTGGACAATCAGTTTACCAATCAAGAATTTGGCATATCGGCTCTGTGCAAGCTCGTTGTAGTGGCCCTTCAACTCGCTAGCAATCTGCTTCCGTTGTTCGACGTTGGCGTATTTCAAGGCAGTCTGGATAACACGGACCGAATCGTGCTTGAAAACGAAGTCCTTAACGCGCCCGGTAATGATCTCGAACAGTTCAGCAATGAGTTTCTTCCGTTCCTCAAGCGGAACATGTGATTTCCGACGCAGACGCTCCCAGAGTTGCTTGGAGCGTTGGATCATATCGGCGTTGGGCTTCGCGGCTCTACGTTCCTGCAGGAGGGCCTTTTGCTTTGCATGCGATTCACGAGAAGAGGTCTTGTCTAAGCGGAAATGGTTAACCTGCGATTCAAGTGTCATAAGCGCTAAATGAGAGGTTCAAATACATACTTTTCGAGGCTTCATCGTTCTTGGTAGATTCCTCCGTCTCTTCGCTGTCAGCGCTTTCATCATCGTTACCATTGGCATCGCCCATATCGATATCTTCATCTTCTTCCACATCGTCAATCTCTGAATCCGAAACATCATCCAAATCGAAGTCATCATCGTCCGATTCTTCTTCTACCTTCTTGGTAGGCTTCTCCTTGTCCTTCTTCTCGACCTTCGAGCTCTTCTTGGGTTCGCTCTTGGAAGTGGATTTCTTCATAGGCGCGGCCTTGGTCTTTGGCGGCACAGCAGTCTTCGTCTTCGTCCGCTTCCCATTGCGCTCATCGCGGGCGTCCACTGGACGCTTTACTCCGACCATGTTGTATCTGACTTCAAAGTCTCAGTGTGGAGTAAAAAAAATATATTTAAAAGTACGGACTTCCTGGGGGGTGAAAATAGTATGCCGCCCGCGGGAGTTTTTGTCTGCTTGATTTCTATTCTGCGGATAACTCTTTTTTTTTTTTTTTTTTTTTTTCTCCAGGCGGTCGGAATGTTTGTCTAGTTTGCAATCTACTGATAAGACCACTGATTTGCGATAACCAAATGCACTACTTAATGGGGCATTTCCCCGGAATGAGTGGCAAAAGCTAAGGGGAAAAATTAAAAGAAAAAAAAGAAAAATCGTAATCTATTATGTGAATACAAAATTAACCATAATACAGCCAAAACAATTAGCTCCGTGTATGCGCAGCGACGGTGCTCATACTATAACCATCCAAGAGTCCAAATCAACGCAACAGTAGATTTAATGTCGCACGGGATGAACCTTGATCAACCCCCGAAACGCCTACCATTACTCCCGGACTAGCATATTAATCCTCGTTACTAGTTATTTCCACCACGCACATCTGACTCTGCCTCCATTGGCGGAGATTTCATGTTACCCAGTTCAGAGCCTACATTGCTCTGCCCTCGTTTCCTACCGGGCAGGTGGAATCCGAGTTTTGAGTTGCTCGAAGTCTGTGAATCGGTTGTGAAATCCCCGAGCCGCGAAAAAAGCCCTTTCTTCTTTGGCTTAGACTCGGTCTCATCATCGAGTCCAACATCCTCGAATTGTTCTTCTTCCATTGACGTGGGTTGTTTTCCGAGGCCTTTGTAGGGCGATGGTAGGCGCGAAAATCGAGAGTCGAGAGAAGTGCGAGAAGGCATTGCGTCGTTATAATTTACAGGTGATCGAGCAGAGATATCCTAGAAAATTTTGCGTGAGTCTCTTGGCAACATAGGGTGAATATGTGGAGGAACTCACGAATGACCGGCGATATGAATCGAACGATTCGCGCGATATTGAAAATGGCTCATTTTCATCAACTAGATCACGATGGTTCGAGGATCTATTTGAGCCCGGATATCTGCGCCAAAAGCTCTGTTTTTCCGGCGGGGACGGCTATTGGTAGATGCTTAGCCACATCGCAATATGAAGTAGTCATTCTACTATGAGTATGTGGTTGCGAAGGAGAATTGATTTACCGGAAGATAAGCGCCACTATCGTCGACAACTGTTATGCAGATAAGGGTTAGTGATATCTATGTACAATGCAATGGAAGACAGCGTACCACTCAATTTATATTCAGGCGGTTCATTTTCGGTGCTTGTTCTGATACTCAAGGGCGTTGAGCGACTGCTATCTGTGGTGTCGTTATTGCTGTTGGCTTCCCCTCCATTAGGCGCCGCTGACCGTTTTGCGAGGAAGTTGCGGAACGGAGCCATTCTTTGAGGTCAAGAGAATGTCGAAGGTTTTTTTGAATTTGAATTCTTTTTTTTTTTTTTTTTCGGGGCGCGCAAAAAAAAGGCAATCGCCCCTATCAAGGCGAATTAGGAATATAGAGGGGAAGGTTGAGAGTTTAAATCAGTCGTACGAGTGGTTCAGGTCGAGAAGACCCAACCTCACATGATCGGTGTCTCGGCGGTGGCACGAATTAATGCGCTGGTGATTTCTGCGTTTGATGTAAGGAACGACGATCGTAGTTGGACAATTTATTTGATGTAAATTGGGGACCCACTACCTCAGTGTGGGGGGCAAGGAGATTGGCTAGACGAGTATTAACTTTATGGATGTTTGCTCGGGAGTATACAGAGTATGTATCCGGCCCTTTCAGTGAGCCATATACTACTGATTAACTGCTACTTTCCAGCTACCTCGTTGACTAGCTAGTACCTAGATTGTGATTTGTTGATTATCAAAATCTGACATTATCGTACAGGCAGAAAATAAATGATTTACTAAGGACCTACTAGTACATATAAAACATATATACTTCATTGCTAACGTCTACATACTAATAAGGTTACTGAGTGACAGTATGTGCTTTGACTGAAGAAATACAATCATTCTGGCCGGGGTGTTCTTCTTCTCTCATTTTGTGCTGAATATAACATGGCGTCATTCTTGGCTATTTTGTTTGACTCATACCAAACCCATGACGTCCTATTCTGTATGACTACTAGTAATGAATTTTGGCAATAGGCAGCCAGCAGACCCATAGAACTTAGGACATGACTGACCAATTAAATGATAGGAAACCTATGAGCCTTTCCTCAATATTACTGTTGAGTCACGTATATGTTACTAAGGCTGCCATCACTGACTTCAACCTAACATATGTAGAATATACACCAATCACTCACATGTAATGCCTCGTCTCATGACTGTTCAATGTATAATGTTGGTACTACTACCTGCCTGATTATCCTCTCAACCGTAGTTTTGTCGCATCATTTTTGTCACGTTGTCTCTCGATGTGGTATTCACTAAGACCGTTTTGTTGCAATGATGAAATTGTTCAGCTGCGGCCGCCTACCACGAAACCATGGTTAGGTGAAGTCCAGGGCTATATAGAGGGGCGCTCTCGCCTCGCAGTCCTCTTGCTCTTCTTCCTTCTCTCATATCTTTCTTGCATGATCAAGCTGTTTTCTACTCATCGACGCACGCCTACGCAGAACGCACTTACGCTCAGAGCACATCGTCACCATGGTCTGCCTTAAGAAGATCGTTATTTTGGCACCTATTGCCCTCCAACTGGTTTCTGCAGCCGCCATTCCCGAGGTGCAGAATGCCACCGCCACAATCATGCGTCGTGAAGCTACCGCCACTCCTCTGAATGTCGCTGCTAAGAATGACAAAATTGTTCCCAAGGATGATGCCCCGGTTACCACTGATGACGCCAAAGATGACGAGAAGAAGGAAGTCACCGAAGAAATCAAGAAGGACGATGTCGAGGATCAGGGCCGTCATCGCCGCAACAAAAAGTGTCGTTCTCACATGGATTGCGACCTCGGCCATATTTGCTCCATCGGTCGCTGCGTTGCAGGATGTCAGGCTGACGTCGATTGCCCCCGTGGTCAGAGATGCCTTGGATATCAGTGCCGCGCTACAGAAGTCCCACCTGTATGCAGACCCTACAAGGCACAGTGCAGCGTTGACCAAGAATGCTGCTCTGGCAACTGCGGCAAGATTCGCCGGACGTGCAAGCACACCAAGCACTGATCGATCGATGTCTGGTTTTGGGTACTGGCTTTGGTTTTTTTTTTTGACATGTTTGGTTTCTATTTATGTTTGTTCCGGCTCCGGCCGTTCGCTGTTATCGAGATAGTCTCCTAGTTAGTGGAGTCAGCTCGTTGGTTTAAGGAATTCTTCCCTTTTCATCTATTAAGACGTAGTTCAGTATTCATTTAATAGGTCGTAAAGCCGGGCGGCTTTTTCCATCATATCTGAAGCAGAAACCCAGAGAGGATCAACGATCGATCCAGGCATTCAAGATGCAAATAGACCCAACCGACCAAACACTGCCCCGTCAGGGGACGAGTAATCAAGAGCTCCATGCTTAAAGCAATACAGCCAGTCTATCAGAAATAAGTAGCTGTTACTATATTACAAGTTGACGATAGATATTATTGAAATCCCTAATAAGAACGCTATATCGGACATCGGACGGGTTCATTAGTTCAGCTGGAAGTGTTTAATCCTGGATAAGGGCCACAAAACCACAGGCTCGATAAGCCTATCTACACTCACACACCGAATTATGCACCACATTTAGGCCACCCGAAAGAGACTGGCACCATGAGGTCTTTGTACAAGCTACTGCAGAGCCATTTGAAGTGGCCTTCTCTTTCGGTGTTAGAAAGCCAAGGTGCGACTAAAGCGTCAGCCGGAATTTATTAGTAGTCGAGTGAACACAGAGAATGGGGAAACGGAGGGAGGAGAAGTATGTAAGCTGTGGTTGAGTCAAATGTTTGAAGAGTTTTGACTATTGTAGGCTATTGCCTTGATTAAGAATTGTATTGATTATGTAGTAATTTGGCCGGGTATTCTTGAAAGTGTAGGCTGAATAAAGAACCAGCCACTGCTTTAGTACCACGAATAGAATAGGAGTTACGAAACTTCAAAAGAATAAAAGGTCTAAATGTAGGGTTAAATTATACTGTTTTTAAATGGTGTTCATTATTAGGTAGGTACAGTATTACTTTCTTTAATCTGTCATGGATAGTCTAGTGGAAGGTCAGCCGCTAAGACGATAACCTTGCTTCGGTTCTCCACACCAGCAGGACCGGTGCCTGGTACGAATCCTGGGGTCGTCGTTGTACTCGTGCGAGTAATCCACGATTGCTACAACGCGCTAAGCAATGGAAATGATACTTGAGGGAAGTAATTCTGCAGAGGCATTTTCACCCTGGGATGGCGTCGCCAGAACACACCGACCTGTTACAGGGAAATTGGCTACTTGGCTGGACAACTACATCTTTTCTTTTTGTCTTTTTTATTTCTTGCTTCCCCCCCCTTCAATCTACACTTTCCCCCCCTGGTGTTCTTGTTTTATTTCTATTCTACCCATGACCAGTTTTCTTTAATTTTTATCTGAACAATGCCTTACCATTGTGTGGCTTTCTTTCAAAATAGTTCACTCGATCCTATCTGCCCACGTCATGACGACTGCCGTCCTTCATTGATTTCGGTTCTCTTTGTATCTAGTTGTCACCTGCGTAACACCAACACAACATTCCCACCATTCATTGACTTCAATTGAAATTCATACTATTTTTGTTCTTCAATACTATGCTATATTTTAGAAATGGTCCTGGCCAGATGATATGCAATGCAACCTCCAACTCTGCAGATCGCGAACAGCCAGTGGCCATAGATAATCTTCAATAGGCAAGAACGCCTGATAGCAACTTCCACAGTCACCAACTATCATTAAAGCCAGGTCACACGGCTTTGCACCTTCCCTTTGTCACATATCAAAAGGGAAGCACGGTCTCACTAGTTCCCTATTCTAATTACTCGTGCTCTCCTCTACCGAGTTTCAATCCTATCTATACACTGCTATTGCTCCACCACAATAATACAGGCGAAATCTATCGAGAAAGCGTACAAGGTTTAGGAGTACTGTTCCCTCTCGGTACACATCTTTGTGTTCATTATCTTTAGCCTACATCTCTGTCAACCCGTGAACTAGCTATCATCAAGGCTGTTATTCCTCAGGCCCCTAGACGCAAGACGCACTGCGTACAACTGGTCGGGTCAACGGGCGTTCAACATGCAGTTTTGGACGGGCTGGGCGTTGTGGCAGAAGCTGAGCTTCGTAAGGTTCACATGACTGATTGGTGGTTCGCTAATGTTTTGCTAAACTGTTATAGGGGCTTGCAGTAGCTGTGGTAAGCAAGCCATTCGGTAGCACTTGGACCATCACTCACCTCAGTAGGCCATTGTGGTTATCTTTTCTCTATCGGTTGTCATGTACAGAAAACGAAGTATCAAGAAGCACAAGGCTGCAGAAGCCTACGGCAAAGGAGATCGTGATACAGAACGGGACTCGATGTTGTCAGAAAGCAGTGATGTGCCTTTCGGTGCCCGGGCTTTAGAGCAAGAAATTCGGGGAAATGGCATGCCAGGCCATAATATTCCTCAGCATCCGAGTACTCCTACAAGGACTGTTAGTACGGGACCTGGTGTCCAGCAGTTCCTCCCACGTCCGGCCAATGTGGTTCGGATACCTTTGCAATCTTACGTCCCGGTGGTCCAGTCAGACCAGTGCGAATCAAAGCGAACTTCCATTGACCATGGCACTAGAGTTGGGATCGCAGAAAGCGTTCACCCCGACGCCGTTCAGAGGCCTAAGCCTAATGAATCATATATCCACGAATCTCAAGAGTTGACTGGTGCAAGCAATACCCGGCCATCGAAGAAAAGGTTTAGCAAAAGAAGCTCGTGGATTGGCAAGCCCTTTGACAAGCGGGTTTCTGGTGAAGGTAAATTCGCGATTTCAAAGGCTTATATTCGAGACCAGAACAGTTTGAATTAGAAAGCTAACGAACTCTTAGGATCGCACCCTCGAACTTCATCCGAAGAGTTTAGGCGCAGGATGAGCAAACTCTTCGACGAAAATGCTCAGGAGCACCACCTTGAAATGTTTCAGTTGGAGCCTGTCCCTTCAAAGTCCATAGGAAGTCATCGCGAGGGATCTTTGACGGATTCGCCAAGACAAGTATCCATCCTTGCCTATCCGTGACCATAAAACCCATACTATCCGTTTCCGCGAGAAAAGCATTGAGAGACTGCTGCCTGACATGGTTTTTAGCCTTTGGGTTGGATACAGTCATCTATTGCATTGGTCTGTGTCATTGTGGCCTAGGAATATCGATACAGAAACCGTTCTTCAACCGTAGAGAAGATGTAGAATATAAAGTACATTTCAAGATACCACGGTATGCACTACTAGAATTTATTTGGGACTAGGGTAATATGTGCGTAGCTTTTGTCAAGGAGCAACCCTAGGGTGTTGATTATGCATTCACAACTGTACAAGCCGTATCCCCTTGCTTCACTCAGCGGCTTTTGTTTAACAATTAGTAATACATAACACAGCCAGAATCGAAATGTTTGTATTATTCGTACAGTCTCGATAAACAATAGAAGAAATAATGATTGGGCTGTAAACACAGTGTTCACCTGAATATAATTATAATAGAAAGGACAAACCCCTTGTTTACAGATCCTAATATTACTGTATAGTATATAAAGAATCGTTCCCCTATAGAATATAGAAAATTTACATCTTTTTTCTATCTTTACATACTGTACGCCGTAGGCAATCAGAATAAATTTCTTTTTCTTTTTCTTTTTTTTTTTTTAAAAAAAAAAAGAAATTTACAAAATAATTATTCTAGACCAATTCTGTCCCTACTGCATTTTACTCAGTGATAAGTGATTGGTTAGTAGCGTAACTCAGTTTCGATCACAGATACAATGCATGGTTATTGGTCAGTTTTAAAGGACAGAAAGGCAAACTTGACACAATTGTCAAGGATCCAGCCAAGTCATGCTCAAGGATTAAATCAGTTACGCCGACAGCAGCGGGGTATTGAGCTCTGACAATACCGTGTTTTCCACCGGCTTGTGAAGACCTACCTAGGTAGAACCCATATAGTGTGACATTGGGCATGGTCCACCCGTAGTGCAGCATACAGGACAATAAAAGAGGCTTTGAGATTGCTAAACTTGCTCTGGTATTCTTCATCCATACATATATAAAGCAGTTTGCAGGCCCTTTTTTGGTTCATCTCTAAGCCTACTATTCCTTCTTATCTCGACAGCCCAGGAAAACGAGACCCCATTCTTATTGTGCAAATAAACATCAGTCTATCTCTCTTCCCACGTCAAATCCAGCAACCTTCCTACAATCTGCAGATACTATTTGTTTCAAAGCCTCCACGGTAAACCAGTTGACACCACTTAGCTCTTGGTTGAGACTGACTCGTTACACAGATGGCCGTTCAAAGCCATACGAGCTCACCAACTCCTGCCACCGGTCCTCAGTGTCTGATAATACGTCAAGCCACGTGTAGCACCCACGAAGAGATTTATGACAGTCTGAAATCTCTCCCACAAAATCCATCTTACTTATCACTTCCTAGGAGATATTCGCTACATGAACATGGAAATCATTCAAAAGAACGAGGCCTTCAAAAGAATTGATGGTAAAATGAGATTTTCTTACGTTCAGATTTTTGCCCGGTGGGATGGCGCACTATATTCTGGGAAATGGCCAAACCGACATGAATCTCCGAGTACGCTTGAAGAACTTCAAGATCTTAAACAGATCCCGACCGAGGATAGGGGCCCTGAAGTTAAAACAACCTGGTCTGCGGTGTTTGTGAAAACACCTAGTCTTCTCGCGTATGTCGACGGAAATCTCGAAAAGCGAATCTCTCGGGAAGTTGAAATCTGCGAAATCCTTCAGAAGAAGCCCCACCCGAACATTGCAACTTACTACGGCTTGAATGAAAGCCATGGTCGAGTCTCTGGTTTATGCTTCAAGCGATATACGTCTACGTTGCTTGAAGCGGTCAATCCTCTACACCTTAACAAGGCCGCTTTTCTTTCGAGTGGCCGCGAACTAGTAACAGAGAGTATGAAAACCGGCCTTCAAGGGCTCCTGGCTGCTATTAAACATCTTCACTCGCTTGGGCTTGTTCACAATGATATCAACCCTGCCAACATTATGCTCGATGGAGAGGGCACGCTTATTCTCATCGACTTCGACAGCTGCCGAAACATTGGAGAGTCCCTACGCAGCACCGAAACAAAAAGAACTCGTCACTGGCACGATCCTGCTGTAGAAATTTCCATCGAAAAAAATGATATTGACGCGTTCAAAGATTTGCAAACTTGGCTGACTGGGTCGACGAGTGAGGACTTCATTTTCCTCTGAATGCATGCATATAGAATGCCATAACCAAGCCAGCCATCTATGTCATGTAGTGATTTCATTCGGAGAGTGATTTCTTTTTTATCAAGGCTATCTGTCTGCATGGAGGAGCGTGGACCTTTCCATCTACTTTGTTCAGGTGAGCCGAGCAGATTGATCAGAAAGCTTACTACTACAGTATTCCTATAGATATTATAAGGCGTAGTAGATAGTAGATAAGTGTGATATGCCTATTGTAGCCTATTTCACGTGACCTCGTGACGGCTTCGACGCGTCCGGACTCTCGATACCATGTTTATCAAAGCTCAGTGAGAGGCAAGTTTGCCACATCAACCCACTTGCTAAACATAAATACGGCCTTTGCAGTGAGTAAAGCGGCCAATACAGGACAACATTTGCTATTGTCTTCAGATTAGCATCCGCGGGTAGCACGGAATCCTACACATTCAGACAAGGAACGCGCATTGTCGCGCTCAATACCTAGCTGTTGTGCTCGAAATCACGCTGGAATTTCCCCCCCCAGATAAAAAAGAATGACTGCTGATATGGATACCCAAAATGAATACGACGAGAGTGGACTTCCAGGCCCCGGAGCACCCACTCCCCTCTCCGCCTTGGAGGTGAGCAATCTACATCAAAACCAGCCAGTGCCTTAGAAGGCGAAATGGTTTCTCAAGTACTAATTATCGTTGAATAGGGTGTCGCGGGGTTGACATCTAGGGATATCAAGCTGTTTGTCGATGCTGGATACCATACCGTTGAGTCGATCGCTTATACGTATGTCCCCTTGACAAATAAATTGTTCGAACCGGAAATGGTGCTCTTAGATGCTGATAGTTCCCTTGTTTCTGCATTACAGGCCGAAACGTTTATTGGAACAGATCAAGGGTATTTCGGAACAAAAGGCTACTAAGGTTTTGGTGGAGGGTAAGCTATTCCCTTTTGTGGGGTGGTGTATGTGTGCTAATTGTTTACAAAATTTACAGCTGCCAAACTCGTACCAATGGGATTCACGACGGCGACAGAAATGCATGCGCGGCGAAGCGAGCTGATCTCAATCACTACGGGATCTAAGCAACTAGACACCCTTCTGGGAGGTGGCATCGAGACGGGTTCTATAACGGAGATATTCGGAGAATTCAGAACGGGTAAAAGTCAGATTTGCCATACGCTTGCAGTGACTTGCCAGTTACCTTTCGACATGGGTGGTGGCGAAGGAAAGTGCCTCTATATCGATACCGAAGGGACGTTTCGACCAGTTCGCTTGCTAGCCGTTGCTCAACGATATGGACTTGTTGGTGAAGAGGTACTCGATAATGTGGCATACGCTCGAGCGTATAACTCGGACCATCAGCTCCAGCTCCTGAACCAGGCCTCTCAGATGATGTGTGAGACTCGCTTTTCACTTCTCGTGGTTGACTCCGCTACGTCTCTATATCGGACAGACTTCAATGGTCGTGGCGAACTGTCGACCCGTCAGACGCATTTGGCTAAGTTTATGCGCACTTTGCAGCGACTGGCTGATGAGTTTGGAATCGCGGTCGTCATCACCAACCAAGTCGTTGCTCAGGTCGACGGTGGGCCAAGTGCAATGTTCAACCCGGACCCCAAGAAGCCTATTGGTGGTAATATTATTGCGCATGCGAGCACAACTCGGCTGAGCTTGAAAAAGGGGAGAGGCGAGACTCGAGTTTGTAAGATATACGACAGTCCTTGCCTTCCTGAAAGTGATTGCCTGTTCGCCATTAATGAAGATGGTATTGGAGATCCCAGTCCCAAGGATCTGGAGAATGAGTAAGGGTTCTTGCGGTCGCATTATTCAGTTATGACACGACGATTGGGATTTGCTTTGCTTGGCTTTTTAGTACATATTGTTTTTAGTATACTATAGGTACTAGTTTCTGGTAGCATGGGTGTTCGCGGCATTGTGACAAAAATATACGTTTGTGTTTAGAAGATAACTGGAAAAAAAGTATCTATAATAGAACAGAGTGAGATAGGTTAAATTGACAAAGGAATTGGTTGTCAAAAATTACGGAGATCATTTATTTTCCAAGGCGGTGGATGCGCGTTGCTGAGGCCGGTGCCAAGACCATGTTTTTTCTGAGGAGAAGCTCCAGAGCTTCTTTTTGTCCACTCACAGTCTGCGACATTCCACCACTGTGTCAGTTGGTCATGGAGACTTGAAGTGACAATTATTCAAATTTGTAGAAGGTGGTCTGTTGCTCATCCGCCATGGTGAAAATCTACAAAGATACGAAGGTCGACCTTCGTCCCTACTCGCCGAACGCCGTCGTCAACATTCAGATTCCGACGCATTCAAGCACCCAAAATCGAGCGCGATTCTCCATATCCACCTCCACAGCCGAAGATGAACCGGTCGCGAAAGACGAGGATGAATTTGCGAGACGCTACCTGTCAACGCAAGGGTCGGTTTACTTCCGCAAACGCAGCGTTTACCCCCGAACGTTCTTATGGAGGGTCGTCAACGACAACAAAGTGTTAGAGATTCAATGCGTCGATTTGACGAAGAGCGGGATCGAGCATAATGCATACAACAACACATTGCGCCTGGAATTCCAGAATGAGATTCTCCCTTCATGTGTTGACTTCTCCGACTTGGAGGATCATGAAGCGCTAAGTGTCTTCGTAATCACGGCTTCGAAGCAACTGTACACCGTTAACCTGCGCCCTGAGTTCTTTCGGAGGAAAACTGCCATTGACGACGATATATCGGATTGGTGCAAGACTTATGTCCCGGCACCTTTGTCATTCTCCTATCCCCACCGGCTGCACGCCAGCAGTCCGCTGGAACTCTTCATCTCCCTTGATAACGGTGCACTATTGCGCTTAACAAGGAGGTCTGGCGATGATGGTATCCACCCATTCCACTGTCTTAGTACCTACCCTGGATTTGTTGTGCTGACTTGTTCGAATTTTAAGGCTCGAATTGGTCTCCGCTTACCTTTGACGAAAGAACCTGGGGTTCATCGCTCCGTGGGTTGGTGAAGTGGCACGCACAACCATCGATCAAATACCAAGGACGTAACCTTGACCCGAACCTGGCCAATGCAATCGCTACTACATCCGACCAAACATACGCTTTCGCCGTCTGTCTGAACCACACCCTGAAGATATGGAATCTCGCAACGAACAAGCTGGCCGCCACAAAAGACTTGCTGGGCCGTGAAGTGTCGGAGCAAGACTCGTTAGCGTACACCCTTAATCCTTCCGAATCGTCCTTTATCCGTGTTTTCAATGTTGAGAGGGCATTAGATGGGGCATATCGGTATTACGTTATCACATATTCGCCGTTCGAGGATGGGCGGTTCAAATTCTGGGCTGTGAAGGGAGGCTTGACAACACCACTTGTCATTGAGGATCTCTTTCCAGATGCTATACTGAAGCCTCTGGACCCTGATTCCACGGGCAACATGTTTTGGAGCATCACCGATTTCCAACTGAAGCCAGCCGAGGAAGGTAAAGGCATGGAGTTGTGGGTTCTCTGGAGGAATAGCGGCCTCTACCAACTTTACACGCTGCACTTCAATTTCGAGACACTGGTGAAGGATTGGGGTAACAACTGGGTGTCTACGGCCATAGATACTCGTGCAGAGGAGCCCCCGCCACCTATGGCATTCTCTGATGTGGTTGATCCAGTAGAGAAATGGCTCAGATTCCTCTTGCAACCGAATAAATACTCTCCAGAGGTACTCGAGACATCTCTGGCCATTTACCAGGAAGCGCTCAAGCCACTGTCGTCCCCTAGTGTTTTGAAGAAAAGCTCTTCTCTTCCCGAGCGGCTTTGTTCGACCATCGCTGCCACTGTGTCCCTCCGCAGGTATGCCGATGACGAAATGGACTACTCGCGGTATCGGACAGACACAGACTCAAAGTGGCGCCAATACTGGCAAATTGCAGAAGATATCAACAAGAGAAGGTTTGAGCCTGTTTCCATCGCATATGATACCTACTATGAGATCCCGTGGCTGTTCCTTTCGGATGGATGTGCGGTGATCCGGGAATGCAATTCTACTGAACTGCTTTTACATAACTCTGGAGCCCAGCTTCGCGCAGACGGACACAAGATTGCAGACCGTTGGAGGCACAGGAATCTAGATGAGGAGGTCGGCAGCTTGTATGAGCCAGCATCTCGGTTGATGGCAGTTTCAGCAGGCTTTAGGAGAAGATTCCCATCTGAGCTTGAGGCGGCTTGCCAAAGAGCTCTAGAAGCAGAGCTGTTTACCGAACCTTCATCATCAGTGCAGGACAGAATGGATGCTTTCCGCGACCGGTGCGACTTTGGCGAGCAAATCTCCAATAAGATTTATGACGGTTTAATCACCGCCATGAATGAATACCTGAACATTTACAACCTACCAAATGATGTTTTCTACGCTATCATTGATACGATTCCACTTGGGTTCCCAGGCAAAGATTCGGATCTTTTGGCTACTCATTTCGGCGTGAAGGTTACAGTAAACGGTGTCCAGGAGGCGATATTGTCTACACGGAAAATCCTTATCGACCTTTTACTGCTTGTGGTCTTTGTGGATAGCGAAGTGCAACAAGAAGAGACCTCCGAGTTTGACTCTGTGGACTTGTTTGGTTCGTTGATCACGCTTCTGAGAGAATATGAGATGATGGCATGGCTCAGCTCCAATACACGTAAATGCGCTGAAAGGTCCACAAGCGCCCCCGATGACCAGTCATCGCCACAGTTCTCTTTGAAGGAACCACCAACGAAGAGTGCAGGAACAAGAATGGCGACCCTCCTGGAGGACCTCTTTGCGACCGACATTAAGCCTCGCCAGGCCATCGGTTTACCCCAGAGTTACACACTTGCTTTGGGAGTACGCGATGTTCTATCCTGGGTGACCCGTCAAGGCGAAGTGGCCTATCCAAACGCGTTGGTTTATATCCAGTGTGATCTCATTGCGAATAACAACATTGACCTCGCCTGGGACTTCCTTCGATTCCAACCTAGCACGTCCTGGGCGACATACGTAAAAGGTCGCCTGTATGTGGCTATGGCCGAGTATGATACTGCAGCTCTGTATTTCCGCAAGGCTGCATATCTCCTCTGTAAGCTCACTCCCAACACTTGATCAGTCTACAAACCCGCTGACCCCTTCTAGCATGCGGAAAGCCTCTCGGTAACTTGCACGAAATGTCGTCAACATTACTGGACATCGTCTCCGTCGACTCCTTCCATAATGGCCTTCCCAAATACTTCCAACACATCCTCACTATCTTCGAACACGCGCGCGCATTTTCGCACGTTGCCGACTTTTCTCGGCTCGCGCTGCAGGCGCTTGCCAGTGAATACCGAAACGAGCAGGATCCCGAGTACAACAGTTTGAGAACAGACCTTCTCTCGCGCTTCTTCTATGCGTCGCTGCAGAATTGCCAGTTCGACCAAGCCTATTCCGCTCTTGCCCGCTACAACGACCTTGCACTGCAGCGGTCGGCTCTCAGCTCCCTAATCACAGGTGTACTGGCCGCCTCAGGGCCAGGCACTGCAGGCCTCCAGCAACTCCTCCACCTCCCGACATCGCTCATCCCCAATATCGCATCCTACGTGGACGAAACCCTCACCTCACTCGCTCGCAAGCAAACCAGCTTCAGCTCCTACACGGGAACCGACACCAAGTGGGCCGACAACACACCCGACTACCGCAGAGTGCTGCAAGCGTACCGCATCGCCAGAAACGACTACCGCGGGGCTGCCGAGATCGCCTACCAAAACGTCCAACGGCTCCGCGACGTCCGCGACGCCCCATCCACCCATCTCATCCTCAGCAAGACCCGCGACGCCCAACAACCCATCGAAGCAGACGACCCGGAAAGCAAGGAAATCCGCAACGAGCTCCTCTCACTCATCAACCTGCTCCACTGCGTCGACAAGAGCGAAGCCTACATTCTCGTCGAAAAGGACGACCCCTCAAACCCCACCCCATTCGACCGCCATCGCAGCCTCCAACCAGACGACGACGGCAACGTCTTCATGGAAGACACCACAGAAGCCACCTCCCCCACCCCCCACGGCTCAAAACGCAGACTCAGCTCCAGCGCTACAGCAATCACTCCCTCCGGTCGCAGGGGCAGCAGGTCTTCCGTCTCCACCGTCGAGGCACCCCGTCGCCGCGTCATCGTCACCCTCGACCATCTACGTCGCGAATACGAGTCTGAGCTCGACCGCGTCAGTAGAATCGAGCGCGGCGATTGGGAATTCGGCGTCCTAGACACCGCTGACCCCGATAATGATGAGACGATGCTCCTCTAGGGTTCGAGCCTAGTTGCGTATCTATGATATTGTTGGCATTTTTATTTCCTTTTCTCTTTCTCTCTATCTTGCATTTTCATCTTGATTCTTTCTTTTTTTCTTTTCTTTTACTTGCGGCTCTGTATTCTAGGCTAGGCTTTGATCTTCTGATATCTTTTATTTGGTGAAATAAATAAGGAACGGTTTCTTTTAAGATTGGCTTTTTCATAGTATGTGATTGTAGGGTTTTCTTTATTCATTTTTCCTTTGGATGTTGTAGTTTGTAGTGGTTCAATGTTTATGATGAATGCGTTTGCAAAATATATTACCGGACTTTATATAAATACTCAAGAACGTCTAGAAATCAAGAATATATTCTTTTGAAGAAAATTCAAACAAGGAATTAAGTTACATTAGATACCGTAGCACAAATCATTACAGTAGAAAAAAAATAATAATGTTTTGGGTATCCAAATATCCGAACCATCTATCTAGTCCTGTTCCTCGGTCATTGAGCTTGCGTACAATTTGCTGAAGTGCGAGGTATCAGATGCGAGAAGTGAATACGGACTGCCGGTTTCGACTACGCGACCGGCATCTAGGACTACGATAGTGTCGTAATCGAGGATGGTCTCGAGTTTGTGTGCGACTGTGATGATGGTGTGGTTGCTGAATTTCTCGCGGATGACTCGTTGCATGATTTCATCTGTTATTTCGTCGACGCTGGAGGTGGATGTTAGTATTTGGTATAAATGGTGGGAATGACAATTTGATTTTTTTTTCTTGATTTCTTTCTATGGATGGGGATGCTGTACCTGCTGGTTGCCTCGTCGAGGACGAGAATGTTTCCTGGACGGAGGATGGCTCGGGCAAGGCAGAAAAGCTGTTTTTGACCGTGGGAGAGGTATAGCTCGTCGATGTCGGTGTCAAGACCACCGTTTTCTTCGATCTTAGAGAGCAACTGTACGCTTCTGAGAGCTTCTATGATGACCTTGTCGGTGTGCTGGTTTGTTGGGTCGATATTCTCGCGTACGCTTCCTCTTATTAGGAGAGGGCTTTGGGCGACTCCGTTGATGCGTGAGCGTACTTCCTGTCGGGGAACTCTGGTGATGTCGACGTCATCGATTAGGATGCTGCCGGAGCTGAGCTCTACCATGCGGAACAGGCTCATCATGAGGGATGTCTTGCCGCTGTTGATGGATTAGTGCGTTCTTGTCTGAGGGGCTGTTGGTTCTCTCTTACCTTCCTGTTCTACCGCAGATTCCCACCTTTTCGCCTGCCTGTATGGCGAGAGATACCTCGTTGAGGACCGGCTCGGAGGGTCTGAGCGATGTGAGTGTTAGCGAGCTCAAATCTGATTGAACCCCGAGTTGCTTACCTATACTCTGCAGACACCGAGTTGAATACTACATTTCCCTGCGAAGGCCAGCTGGGCGACAGGTCATCCTTTTCTGTGGGCTGACTCTCTGACGGTACATTCTCCGTAAATAGTTTTACTCGCAAAATGGACCCAATATGTGTTTCGAGATTAGTCCAGAATGTTACCAGCAGTTTGATGCTCTGGCTGAACAAGATGACATTCAGCAAAGCGACCCCAACATAACCTGCGCTCATCGACCCGCGCAATACGACAACCAGGACAATCAATAAGACTGCAATTCCGGCAACCACTAAGTCCAGAGTGAGAGTGAGCCATCGCTGGATTGCGTACAGAAGATAAAACGGTCTTTGGGAGTAGTCAAGAAGTTGATGATTCTTCTCTTCCAGAGCTTGCTGCCACCCGAAAGCCCTCAGAGTGACAAGGCCACTCAGGCAATCAGAAAAGTGAGAGTATAATGGTGCTTTTGCTTCGAGGTCCAAGAATCGCAACTGGCGTGATGTTCGAAGATACACTTTCTGTATGAAGTATACGGCCAGTATGACTATCGGAAAAGAAATCGCCGCATATTTGGAGGCTATCCCAATGAACACCATCTGGCAGATGCACATGACAAAGGCTAGTAAAACGTTGACGTCAGTGATACGGTCTCAATTTGATGACTATTCATGGTAGGGGTTTTGCTGTCAACTTACTAACGAATGCATTGATAGCAGCTACAGGAAGCTCCATATCAATGAGTTGCAAGTCTTGACTGAACCTGTTAAGGATGGCACCGGTGTCTGTTGTAGAAAAGAATAACATAGTTGCACTGCCGGCCTTGTTAGGTGATTCTTTATAATGTGTGAGATTTAACCTACCCCAGGACTGTACCCAAGAGCTTTCTATGGAAACTCTCCCCGGACTTAGGCACCATGTGGATGATCATCTGCCTGAAACGAGTTAGACGGAATTTAGTGGCGAAAGATGGAAAGGCGCAACGTAAAATAACAAGGGTTATCCACTTACCGACAGCCTACTATAAGACAAACCATGCCCAAAGCACCAAGCATGGCATATATTCCAAGGTAATAGCCCGTGTGCTTGCCCGGCTCGGACTCATTTGCGCTGGCCCACCAATTCATCCAGATGCCTGTATGAAAGCGCTCAGTATATTAATTAGTAGCGAATCATAGCAAAGGGACTTACTTGGGAAGGATATACAAAAGACAAATCCTGTAATGGCGACTATAAATATCATCGTTGGGAACCAGCCAATGGACCTAACATAATATAGGTAGATTGCTATATCCCCACCAGATCCGGGATTTTCTGCCTGGCTGTCTTCGTGCTCTTTATGGGAGTTGGGTTTGATATCGGTCTTTCCTGCTCGTTTGGGACATTCAGAAACTAAACTCTGCCCAGAATGACCTAATGCAAAGCTTGAGATGTAGCCACCAGCTAGATCAAGGGCTTTGAAGCTTCCCTGTTCTATGATGTGACCGTCATTACCAAGCACCACAATGTGATCAGCATAATGGACTCGTTTGACTGTTAAGAGAAGTTGTTAGTATAGCACTGATATTGGTCTGCAAAGATGATATTTTGGGATGGTATACCAGATGACGACGATAGGAGGATAGTTGACTCGATACTCCGAAGCAGGCCATGTGTACCAATTAAATTTTGAAAAATGTGTTCTTCAGTTGTAGCATCAAGACTGCTGAAGACATCATCCAAAATTATTATATCTTTCCTAGCATAAATTGCTCTCGCGAGCGCCTGAAATTAAGAAAAATTAGCTCCGAAAACAAGCAATAGTGGATCTGCTGAATACCCACAATTCGTTGACTCTGCCCTCCGCTAAGAGCGACACCCTTGCTTCCAATGACAGTTTGGTCTCCACGTGGCATTTGATCGAAGTCCTCCACCAAAGCGCATGCGTGAATCACAGAAAGATACCAACGCTCATCTAGATCAGACATTGCTATGATGCTTTGCTTGATTGATCCATTCATATGCCACGGGGTTTGATCGCAATATGCAATGCATTCTTTTGACACTCTGATTGTTCCACCTAGACAGGGCACTTCGCCTAGAATCGCTTTGAGGAGGGTTGATTTACCGCAACCAGAAGGCCCGACTAAGACGGTAAAAGTCCCTCTAGGAACCGTGATGGTCAGGCCTTTTAATAAAGCTTCTTCTTTGGTGTCCCATCCGAAGGCTCCATTTTCAATTGCAATCATGTCTTGGGAGAAGCTCGAGTGATCTTTCGACCAGCTCGAAGAGTATGACTTTTCGGTCATGGTTTCAGAGTCCGCAATGAAAGCCAAAGATTTGGACTCTTGGAAGGGTTCTGACGGGAGCTGCAGTGACTTGTCCCTGAAGCTTGTATGACTTTTCTTGAGAAGGAATTCTTGGATTCGTGCAAAAGACCCGATGGAACCGAAGAATGTCATTAAGGCCATGACAAGATTTAATAAAGGATCAGACAGAAGAGCAAAGAGTGATAGAGATGTGTATGTTGTAGAGGTATTCAGGGCAGCATCATTGCCGTTCTTATGTGCTAGGCCGACAAATGCACCAAACGTAAATATTGGGGCAAATATCCGAGTCGACCAAGCTGTAGGAAGCAGTTAGAATGATTATGCAGAGAATGATGAATTGAACCTACCAAATGCCATATTCCATACTAGAAGCTTCCTGAAGCCTTTCGAGATCGTTAGTTCATCAAGTCGCAGGTTGTGGATGCAGGTCATAAGCAATTCGCTCAGACCTAACATCTTTATTCCTTTCATGGACGCGAGCATTGAAGCTGTAGAAGATATGCGCCTCTCAATAGCCTCAAGCCACATGGCTTGTCTTGTCACCACAAATCCCAGGCTAACCAAGGAGCCAACTAGCGCAACTATTAGGGCAGAAGTAAGTACTTTAATATAGTCAAGACGATGATCAAATCGGAACCTACCTATGGCTACACCAACACCCACCACAGCAGCTACTCCTAACTGCTGTTCAAGGAGAAAGATAGCCAAACCGATTTCTAAGGCATTGCCCCAAATGTCGTGCATTGTCTGCCAGCCCTGGACGATTCTCTCTATGTCGGCACTCATTAGAGTCAGAGACGAAGCAGGATCGGCATCTTCGACGCTCAAGGTGCTGGCCTTTCTATACACCATGGAAACAATAGCGCCTCTTGTCATAGTGATAGCGCGGTACGTCATGTGCTGATATTGACCCATCATCACCTAGTAAAATCTCCATGTCAGCAGGACTGGGAGTATGGTAAGGTAAGTGCTATTTTACTAACCGCCATCCCAACATATACGAGGATATAAGCGCCGATCAAGCCATAACCGGTATTGTTGGTAGCATGGGTCTTTGGCTCGACAGCGAAGGAGAGCGAGCGATGAAGCAACAAAGGTTGGCATATATTCAGAGCAGCCAGACAGACTCGTGGAGGAACAGCCGATAGAATCTGCCATTTGAAAGTTTGGAAAGTGGCAAGTTGCAAAGAACTTTGGCTTCCTGGGCCCTGTCAGCTTCCATCGCAGTTACGTTTCCTCGGATGCCATACCCTTGTCCCAAGTTGACTCTAGAGCACTATGTAGTCGCTTTGAGCGTAACTGTTTATCGAGGAAAAATAAATCATCTACCGACAACAACTTGAAGAACCCGGTTTTGAACAGAGGATTCAACCACAAAAACAAGCTCTTGTTCAAAATTCCACCGGTAGCCTCTGGTGGATAGTCAGCACATCCATGCCTGAGGATGCGCCGCTTTTCCACGGTCTCGAGCAACAGGAGTAAGAGCTTTATTCCGACTGCTATGGATGTAAGTATTGCGATGGTTCGATTTGTTCCCTCCAGATCACGCAACCAGAGAGTTCTCGTCTTTGCTGTGTCAAAGAGTAGCGTGATGAGAAGATAAACATTCAAGATTAGAGAGGGCTGAGCTGAATAGTTGTGCTCTGCATAGGAGAGGCAACCAAGAAGAAAGGTCCCCACAGTCGTCACCGCATTGGTAGCGATTGAAGCTTGTGTTCGGGCCGTGGTTGGGAGCGACCATAGGGCCAGCAGTGCAAGCTGAATAATCACGAAGACGATCCATGTTGTCTGTTGGATGGTTAGAACGAAGTGAAGTGCAAATTGGTAAGTAGACTCCGGGACAAACAAAAGCAAACGCTGGCGATCACGAGGTCAAGTTGCCCAAAAGAGTAACTCATACATACAAGTTTTGCGTATAGGAGCCATGATGTTACCACTTTGCGTTCCTTTCTGAAGAGGTGCCAGAGTCGGAATGGCGTAACTGCGAGAACTACTGCGAGAGGCAGAATCCCGAGTATGGCTTCTTCAAACAGAAGTGAAAAGTCGAAATCATCTCGACAGTGTACAGGAACGTGAAGCGTGCTATCCTCTCGCTGACATGAGAGGACATCTGTATGGCCCACCATGACTACAGGATAGATCTTCTTTACAGTTGAATGTCTATCATGGGTGGCTGAAATGATTTTAATGACTACCTGTCACTAGCATGCTTCTGAAGCCATGGCAAGAGTGAGTTTGACAAATTCTGCGCCCAATTTTACAATTACTTCGTGATAATCTAGTCATCATACATATAGGGTGTGATCGGACAGAAATGATTCAAAAACCTAGAAAATAAAATAAATATAAAATAAAAATAAAATAGCACCAGCACTACTTCAGCTGCTCCATTTAGTAACAACAATAGTCCAAGCCTAGCCCACCAACTTGATCGAGTACACGATTAACTTGGTTTAACATCGTAAAGTCAATTGTTGCCGATCCGATGTGAAAAATCTGCGAACGAATGACCAACAAAGGTGGAAGATGATCCGGTCTACCCCATATCCTTGCAGAAACGAGTAGCTCCACTACTCAGTCCTCTCATCCTGTCTTTTTCTTTCCTTCCTTCTTCTTCTTATTCTTTTTTTTTTTCGGCTGGCGATTTGCCTGCACACTATGTCTCAGGCGAGAAAGTATACTACGTAACTATGGGATGATAGTCTATGGCCCTCGCATACTTAGTAGCGTGGCAATAACTTAGTGACGAAGACGCTAGGGCAACACGTTTCTCGTGCCGTGTAACCGTAGGACAGAGCCTTGTTATCGAAGGCTGTGTTGTTGTTTCTATACTAGTGTTGGGCAGTGCTGACGTTCGAGCCAGATTTGTCAATTTAGGCCGAGTATAGGCCATTTGTTTGGAAACTGAATACGATCCGAGTTGCGCCGCCGCCATTTACTCCTTTTTTGAATTGTATTTTCTTTTTGGAGAGTTATTTCTTATGGCTTTCTGATCGTTGCCTGAATTGAATAATCGCATCCCTGCCAGGACCCCCACCTATAGAGCTTGAAATAAGCATAGACCCATAAGCTATGAACCAATTCAGATGTACCATTCGAAGACGGAATTCGGCTGATTCTGCGGACGACCGGAATGAGAACGAGTCAGTGGTTTCCAGGTGCCTTTTTTTCTTTTCTTTTAATTTATATTTTTTTTTTTTTTTTTTTTTTTTTTTTTTTTTTTTTTTTTTTTTTTTTTTTTTTTTTTTTTTTTTTTTTTTT
>ML742047.1:56958-181500 GCA_009193465.1 Aspergillus avenaceus
TTTTTTTTTTTTTTTTTTTTTTTTTTCAAACCCCGAATACTACAACAATCTTAAGCGAAGAATTTGTTGAGTTGTCTCAGCTTACTGATCTTGACTGACCTTGGCTATCGCCAGATACGAGGGCCAATATGCATTGTATGTAGTAATAGTAACGTTCTTACATCCGTTGAATTGCTCATTGCGCTGGAAATCTTATGATAGATGTACACCCTGTGATAGTCTTTAGTCAACCAGCACTAGGATTGTGCACATGCACATTACCAGGAAGAAAAAAGGGACAAGGAAAAAGCAAAAAGAAAATCGGGATAATATTTAGCTGTGGAACAGATGTCAAGTCAGCACTAAGTTTGTCACCGTCATAGAATCGCTTAAGATGCGAGGGCGACAGCCAAACAACGGTGTGAAGAATGGCTAATTCATCATATAGTGGAGTCGTTGACAATTTAAATGTTATGAAGACTTAGACGAAAACAAGGAGAAGGCACCGTTGCCTGTCCCCTAGCTTCCAAGGTAGTACAGAGTCAGTGGATACAAAGGAATTATAATATCTTCCCTGTTAATAATGAGACTAGGCGGTCCTTCAACGCTGGAGAGGATAATCTGATTGGATAAAAGCTTAGGCCAGTTGAAATAACCGCTGGCCAGAACATAACAGATGGACCCTCCTTCTTCTTCCGGGAAGAAAGTTTCATTGTTTACACTAGGATTCACAATGGACCATGGAACTGAAAACTAGAACCTAAATAGCTAACTATTTTTTACTTTTCAATTATTATTATTATTATTATTAGTTTTATTATCTATTTAATTTTCTTAATTTTCTATTTTAACCTCGATGTTAACTGGTTAGGAGGCTTCGGGAGCATCCTTCGGACTCCATTACGAAGTGGGTGCGAAAAGTGGACTAGTACCTTGCTAGTTGAGCCACCGGTTGGCGTGTCAGCGGCCAGATTGTGGAGATCGATCAGATCCCGGCGCTTGATAATTATTCTACGGGCCGGGAAGAATTTCCACCATGCGGTCTCCGCCGTACTAAACATTCCCTATCAAGTCTATAATATATATATTTTAGTATGTAAGTATCTACGGCGATACATGTCTAGTCTAGTCTAGTCTATTAATCAGAGCCGAACTACTACTTACTAGTGCTCATCTGACAGCTTTTGCTCCGGTCCTTAGTGTGATTAGATTGGTCGCTTCATGTTTAAACGTAGTGTGACTGAGTAAACCCAGAGCCTTAGGGTTAGTTGTCATGCAGTAGCGTTGGCATGGGTTGAGACACACGGGGGCGAAAAGAGAGAAACAAGGAAGAAAAAAAAATTACTCCTGATTACTTGGTTTTTTATTTTTCTCTCCCTCATATTTGCTTTTTATCTGATTCTTTCCCGGACCTTCGCCGTTGCCGTTGCCATCCAAAGTGGTTATACAAAATCTGTTTACATTATTCCTCGCTCGGTAACTCGGGCCTGTAGTAGATCTGCTGGAGGTAATAATGAATAATATGATCTGTTTTAGCGCAACCTACTTATGAAGTTTATGCAGTTAGTGCTATGAACTCTATGACATTGATCCCCCTTGATATCCAATGCCTTTGAAGAGATCATCGATCGTTTAATATATTTTGACTATTTGAGTAACGGGATGCGATCGCCGAAGTAGGAAGTTTTGTGGGGCTTTTAGACGGACACGGTCGTTTTGGTTGTCGGACTTTACTGCGAAAAGCAAATAAATTATACGAGATATGACAGAAAAAAATGGGTTAGAAAAAAAATGGTGTCTCCTCCCCCTTGCATGACCTTTGCGAATCTTCCGCCTCGCATGACGTTCATGTTAACGAGTGCTGCAGGCGCATCAGAGACCAGGAAGAGGGAAAAGTACAAATTAAAGTAGAATAAGATAAAAAGTAGAGAGAGAAAAATATAAAAATGAATATTAATAGAACAATAATCACGACATTAATATTAAACAAAACTTCAAAACTTCAAAACTTGAAAAATAGAATTAAGATTAAGATAAAAAAAAACAATCTAGAAAACCCAAAATAGAATAGTAGAATGGGAAAAATCGATTTGAATAATGAAAGTGAAACTGGACCAATTAAGCTTGAAACGCTTGACTTGACTGTGGATGTCTATTCAAAAATACAGACAAACTCCCGGGTATGTATTCACGTAGCTGTTGACTAGCAATAGTCAAATTTGACACGTCAGTTAAGGGATTGTTTAGCCAAACTCTTTCCCTGAGTTACTTTGTGTCGTCGAGGTACAAACTCTCTTCAGGTGGAAACTTGGTACTCATGTAAGCGAGGGTCCTTGTAATACTTGAAACCCTAATAGACCTGAATGGCGATTCTTGTCATCTTACCTAAAGGCTAATTGTGAGATATATTTCGCCACATCTGTTGGTTTAACCGTGAGAATTGCTAGTGTGCATAAGTAATACATCCTAAGGCGTGTGTTCCAATAGAACAATGGGAGTTTTGTGCAAGACTAATTTTTAGGTACAGAGAAGGTTCCTCATAGCACTATGGAGTAATAGATTGAAGGATGCTCGGTAACCCTTCCCCGAAGGAAAAGAAGGCAGTTCATCCTTTGATAGAATGCTGATGCATGATACTGGTGCCCAGCATTTATCAACCTAGGACAAAGTAGGATAATCTAATTTTGTAGGAATTTTACGTCTACTAAGCAAATGAAAATGGTGGAACCAATCAAAATCCTCCGGCATCACTTGATTTCCCGATTAGAAATAGAGCTCTTGTTCTGGACCAAACGAAAGTACTTTCACATTACAACCTCTACACCCGAGTTTGCAATCTCTTTCATTTGCCCCACCCGTCAGTTTATCTCGAGGGCTAAGCTTGTTCATTGTCCAATTGGATCTTAATGAGGTTGGCATACCATCATTGACAGTACTACGGAGTACATAATCTGCCTACCTACTGTGGAGATATCTCGGAGTTGATGGGGCTTTGTTCCAGACCGGTTCAAGTTCCAGCTTCTTGACCGCGTAGCATTACTACCGTGCAAGTATTGTTTTTTTTTTTTTTTTTTTCGTTACATTGGGAGCTGTTGACTTTTTGCCTCTGCAATATGGGTCCACTAAGTGGATTACAAGTTTCTTATGCTTCAAGCCATACAGGGGGTACACATGGGGCCTTATGCCCACCTCCACCCCTGCAGAGGTTCCGTGCCGTCAAGTGTGATTCCGAGCATCGCCTGAGCTCGGGCTGAAGCAAGGGAAGGCAAAACGAAAGTGTTAGCTTGGTGGCTAATCGCTATCAAGCCTATTTGCCGACATTCGTCTTAGATCAGTTCGTATTCTTTGCGAGTAGGGCATCCCGTAGCGTCTACGCGTGATTGTTAGCGATGTGATGGAGTCGATTAGCTCCCATGATCTATTTTCGTCCCTGAAAACTTTGACACTCCATAGTCGTATTCGATGGATTCAAAAGCTCCAATTTAAAGACGAACATATGTACAGCAAGAACTATCGGTGGACCTCATTATTTCACACTTTATCTATTTATCTTAATTTCCTAATTCTCTGCGAACTTTCGCGGTAACAGCCACAGATCAGCATGGCCCACTCTGTTCAATGTTTTTTGCCAAAGTTCAGTCCTCTATGCGAAGGCCCTAGGCGGCCTATGTCGATGAGGACAAGGACGACTCAATCTCAAACTGACCAATTAATGTCCGCATGGCGTGAAAGACAATTGGACGCCCTGTTGCAGACCACATGGGCCTTGGTTCTGAATCGTTACACCGGTTCTGGAGATATCTGTTTTGGCTTTCAGAACCTTGGCGTCGATGGCTATCCGCCAAGGCTGAATTCTCCCTCAGCAATTGCAAAGATCGAAACATACAGACTGGCGATCCACGAACATGAATCTATCCCAATATTGCTTGGAAGAGCAAAAAGCCAAGTCAGGCTTGTCGATTCCGCTGGAACAAGCGATGGTTCGAGCGCACTCCACGGGCGTTTCTTGCTCTACAACACCATCTTAATGGTACGGGACTGTTCTGAGTCTACAAAGGCCTTACAGAAGGTCCCAATTCAACCAATTACGACAATAGCACTTCCAGATGAGGTATGTCGCGTGGATAAAGGTTTTTCACCGTACGAACGCCTAACGTGAGAAAATAGTGCCGTGTTCGACTCCACGTCAAACTCTTGCGCGGAGATATTGGTATCTTCCTGGAGTGGTGGAATGATGAAATGTCAGCAGAGCAAATGAAAAGTATATCCTGCTATTTCTATGAGACTCTATCACGAGTCCTTGCAGCGGAGGATGTCCCCGCTGGTCAACTGAAAGGCCTCTCTGACAACGATTGGTCCCGGATATGCAAGTTCAATGCAGTCTACCCTGAAAGCTTTGATACTTGTATCCATGAAGTCATTTACGAGCGTTCGCTTCTTCAGCCTGAAAAGGAAGCGGTGTGCGCTTGGGATGGGAGGTTGACATATGGCGAATTAATCCTCTTGGCTTCGCAAGTCGCATATTACCTCCAGGGGCAGGGCGTCGGCCCCGAAGCTCTCGTAGCACTCTGTTTCGATAAATCCGTAAGTGAAATACTAGCCGTGACGCTAGTGAGAAGTACATTTCAATGTATTGCACTCACAGGAATTGCCTGGAATCTAATTGCTATTCGCAGAAATGGAATGTTGTGGCGATGCTCGGTGTTATGATGGCTGGCGGCGCCTTTGTGCCTCTCGATCCCACCCATCCAACCTCTCGGCTTCGGTCACTAGTAAAGTCGGTACAGACAAAGATAATGCTGTGCTCTAGAAACCATTTTGAAAGTCTGAGAGATGTTACAGATACATTATTACCTCTAGACCGTTCTACATGGGATGAATTGTCATTGCCTAAGGGGAGGGTTGACTTGTTGAAGGAGGTAAAAGGCTGTAATGCCGCCTACGTTATATTTACTTCTGGGTCCACTGGAGAACCAAAGGTATGTTACACTGGAGACCGTAAAGGCTCAATATTCAACTGACGCTTATAGGGTACATTGATGGAACATCGGTCATACGTATCTAGTGCTATGGCCCATGCACCTCGGATTTTATACTCTCCTGATTCGCGCTCTCTGCAGTTCGCAGCGCACACATTCGATGCTAGTCTGATTGAAACCTTGACGCCATTGATCAAAGGAGGTTGCGTTTGTGTACCGAGCGAAGAAGCGCGGCTGAATGACATCGTTGGAGCAATGAACGACATGCGGGTGAATCATGCTACATTTACACCTTCTTTTATTGACTTCATCAATCCCTCGGACGTCCCGGGTCTCAAAGCTCTTGTTCTGGCTGGGGAAGCAATGTCTCAATCCCACTTGGAAACGTGGTCAATGATAGATCTGGTAAACGGGTTTGGTCCTACTGAAACCGCTGTCACATCGGCTGTCAACTCCAGAATGACACGGACCTCTGACTGCAGAGATATAGGCCTTCCGACAGGAGGACTGTGTTGGATTGTAGACTCGGAGGACCATGATCAGCTGGTCCCTATTGGCTGTGTGGGAGAAATGCTAGTTGAGGGGCCGACCCTTGCTCGTGGCTATGTCAACAATCAGCAGAAGACCGATGAGGTTTTCATTTATGATCCAGAATGGACAAGAAACACTGGTGACAATCGTACCGGTCGAAGATTTTATAAGACTGGTGACCTAGTAAGATACAACTCCGAGACTGGCTCGCTAACATATATAGGAAGAAAGGATACACAAGTCAAATTCCACGGGCAGCGAATCGAGTTGGGTGAAATTGAGGACAACTTGAATGCTGACGCAACTATAAAACATTGCCTTGTCTTCCTGCCAAGGGGTGGAATTTTTGAAGGCAAATTAGTTGCGGTGATATCTCTGCCCGATACTGAAAACAATCTGGACACGAAACCGGTGCCCCTAAAGCTCCTTGACCAATCAGTGAAATGTCTAGCTGTGATGCAAATCCGTGAGCTCATGTCTAGTCGCTTACCAATGTATATGGTTCCATCTGTGTGGCTGCTTGTTGAAGTCCTGCCATTCCTTGTGTCTGGAAAGTTGGACAGAAAGACAACCGCCAATTGGGTCAAGGATCTAACAGTTGACCCATATGCCCCTGTGTTCAACTTCACCCCCCAGGAACAAAGCATACGATTTGAGAACCCGATAGAGGACGAAATCACATCAATATGGAGCCGAGTACTCAATATTCCAAAGCTGCACGTTAGCTTGGATGAAAGCTTTTTGAGTCTAGGTGGAGACTCGATAGCTGGATTAACATGCGTGGGATATTGTAAAAAGCGCGGGATTGGGATAACTGTACAGGATGTTCTTCAAAGCAAGTCTATCAAGGATCTGGCACTTCGTGCAAGGAAACTGGACAACTTAGCTTCCTATGATGAAATAGTTGAAAAGCGCTTTGATCTCTCACCGATCCAGAAGCTTCATTCTATGGTGCGGAAGGAAGGTCAAGGTCATTTCAATCAAAGCGTACGAACGCGTCTGAATCAACGAGTGAAAAACCATGATATACGGCGAAGTATCGAGACACTTATCACTCGTCATTCAATGCTTAGATCGCGATTGGATATCCTAGATGGGGGCAATTTGCAACAGCGCGTTACAAATGAGATTGTTGAGTCTTATCGCTGGAGCACTCACAACGTCAACTCACAGGCTGAAATTGAAAATGCCGTTGCCAGCAGCCAGTCTTGCATTAATGCAGTTGAGGGACCTGTATTGGCAGTTGACGTGTTCGATGTTGATGGGACAGAGCAGGTTTTGACCTTGGTTGCCCATCATATGGTGGTTGATATTGTTTCATGGCGAATCATTTTGGAAGATTTGGAGGATTTGCTTTTAGAACCACATGAAAGCACACTGCAAACCGGGTCTCTGCCATTTCAAACATGGTGCCATCTGCAAGCAGATGATTGTCGGAGAATCATTGAGGAGAAAGAGACAGAGTTACAAGATTTGCCATCTCCAGAATTTGCCTACTGGGGGATGGATAACAAACCTATCACTTATGGGGAAGTAGACTGTCACACATTCGAAGTTGATGCAGACAGTACCCAATCGCTCTTGATGGCAAGCAACACAAGCTTGCAGACAGAGCCTATCGACATATTCTTAGCGTCACTTTTACACTCCTTCCATCAAACCTTTAAAGACCGCTCTTTACCAGTGATCTATAATGAAGGCCATGGTCGCGAGGTGTGGGATTCTGCGATTGATATCTCGCGCACTGTTGGATGGTTTACCATTCTACACCCTATCATTATGCAACATATTCAAGAAGACGACCCAGTTGGAACGGTTGCACAAGTCAAGGATCTCCGTCGGCTTGTGACGGATAACGGCAGACAGAACTTTGCTCGCAGGATGTTAGGTGGAGAAGGAGGCAATCACCACTGCCCCATGGAGATCAGCTTCAATTATGTTGGCCAACATAGGGATTTGCAAAGACAAGATGGGCTTTTCCAGCTCATCAACCAGATGGCTGGAGAGACAGGCCAGGGTGGAGACTCTGCAGACTTCGGTGAAGACACTCCCCGATTTGCATTATTTGAGATTTCAGCAATGGCAGTCCAGGGACAGCTCCGCTTTACCTTTTCCTTCAACAGATTCATGGAGCGTCAACAATCCATCCGAGATTGGATTGCGAACTGTCAGAAAGTTCTCATATATCTAGGCTCAAAACTACAATCTTTGACACCAAGGCCAACACTCAGTAGCTTTCCAATGCTTTCTCTCACCTACGAGGAGCTCAAGTCGATTTTCTCACGCAAACTACCCAGCATTGGAATTGATTCGTTTGAAATGGTGGAAGATATCTACCCGTGCAGCCGGATGCAACAAGGAATACTATTGAGTCGGTCTCGAGATCAAGATCTCTATGCTGTACATGACACATTCGAAGTTAAGGGTTTAGAAAGTGAGCCTTATGTCAATGATCTCACGCTTGCTTGGCAACAGGTTGTCTCACATCACGCAATGCTGAGGACTATATTCGTTGACAAACTTACCAGAGGCGACGTGTTCTGTCAGGTAGTCTTGAAATCGTATAGCCCACAGCCTGTGGTCTTGCATTGCGAAAATGAGACTGATGCATTGTTGGCCTTGGAACAGCAGGAGCCGATAAGATTTACGGAGAACCAACCGCCCCATCGATTCACTATTTGCAGTACGGCTGCTGGTAAGTTGTTCTGCAAGATAGAGATAAATCATGTTTCCATGGATGGGTCTTCAATCTCCATTATCATGAGGGATTTGGAACTGGCATACTCTGGCGTGCTTGGCAGACGCAGAAAGCCATTGTTCAAGAACGTTCTCCGTTACATGAGGGACCAAAAGGATAGTACAGAGTATTGGTGCTCATATCTGGAGAATCCAAAGCCTTGTATCTTTCCTGTTCTCAACGATGGGAGGCAACCTGTGAAGCGCCTGCGAAGTACTAGGCTTAATGTTGACTTCTACAATGAACTTTTGGTGGCCTGTGAAAGGTGCGGAGTTACCCTGTCAACCGCACTTAGTACGGCATGGGGCTTAACACTTCGTCAATTCTGCAGCTCAGATGACGTCTGTTTCAGTTATTTGGCTTCATTGAGAGACATGCCTGTGGAAGATGTTGAGTCTGTTGTCGGACCAGTCATCACACTTCTTGCATGCCGTATGAGAGTAAGCAGTAACACTGAGTTGAAGGACGTCTTGAACCGAGTGCAAAACGACTATATGGAGCACTTGTCACATAGGAACACGTCACTTATTGATATACAGCATGCTCTGAAGCTATCTGGGACGGCACTTTTCAACACTGGCATCTCATACAGGAAGCTGCCATCGAAGAATGCAGAGGTGAAAGGCGAAATCCAGCTTATAGAAGTTGGTAAGATTTATGACCCAGCAGAGATGCCTATTTACATCAACGTTGAAGTCTCCGATGAGCATGCGTGTATCGATTTCAATTACTGGACAACAGCGTTGTCAGATGGACAAGCAGAGAACGTTGCTAGTGTGTTTCTCACTTTCCTAGGCCACATTGTCTATTCTTACGACAAAAGCCTCGACGCAATCAGCGCTTTAAGTAGCATGAATAAACGTCAAATCGCGGCCTGGAACAGTAAGAATCTGGAGGACATTGATGGATGCATTCACGAAGTCATTGGAAATAACGCAAAATTATATCCGAATGCACTTGCCCTTGCAGCCTGGGATGGGGAGCTTACATACGGCAAGCTGAATGATCTCTCTACAGTGCTTGCTAATTACCTTACAAAGATCGGGGTGGGACCAGGAGTATTGGTGCCACTAGACTTTGGAAAGTCAATGTGGCAAATCGTTGCGGTTATGGCAGTACTTAGAGCAGGAGGAATTTGTGCCCCGTTGGGTAGAGAGGTGACAACAGAGAACTCTTATGTTGGATGGCTTGCGGATAATGGAGCACAGGTCGCACTTGTGTCTCCATCTAGAGCTCATTTGGTTGAGGATGAGGTGCCATACGTTGTCTCACTTAATATGTCTCTTTTTGAATATCTCACGGACAGATCAGCACTTTCGCCTGTGCAGACTTTGGATGAGGGATACGTGATTTTCACTGCAGGCCAGTCATCAGATGACAAGGCTGTGGTCCTCAATCACAAAGCCATCTTAGCACGAGCAAAATCCTTTGCTTCAACGCTCAATTTGAATTGTGAGACCAGGATGTTCCAATTCGCTCCATCCACGTCCGATATGTTTATCCAGGAGGTTTTTAGCACACTTATCTGTGGCGGGTGCGTCTGCATACCTTCAGACGACAAACAAGTGTCTTTATCGGTTTCCATCAACAAGTTCTCTGCTAACACTCTGAACCTGACACCCTCCATTGTATCATCTATCCAGCCATCCGATATCCCCGAAGTTAGATGCCTTTCGATATTTGGTGAAAACGTGGCAAAAAAAGTGAGGGACACTTGGTCATCGAAAGTTGAACTACACGCGTTCTATGGAACTGCTGAATGCTCCTCAACCTGTATCCACAATGCAAACTATGATGAACCAACTGACTCTACTATCGGACGGAGCACTAACTGCAACTCGTGGCTTGTCGACCCATCTGACCCTGGAGTCCTGGTCCCCATCGGGTGTATTGGTGAGCTCATACTCGAAGGACCTGGTAATGCCCACAGATACTTGCTCAGTGAGGAACCAACACGGGAAGGCTTCATTAAGAATCCGTCATGGATCTTCGAATTCAGCAATGCAGAAGAAACCGATGCAGGAGCCGTTGTATCATCCACTTATGCCCCAAAGTCGATGTTCAAAACTGGAGACCTGGCCCGATACAACGCTGATGGGACTCTGGTTTACGTCGGACGGAAACTTGATATCATTGACGTTGGGTTGCATGAAGTTGCTATGAGGATGCAACATCATGCCGACCTAGCCCTGCCTCCGGACTGTTATACTGCAATTGAGAGGATTGGTTGGGCCGATGACCAGACAAACTCACAGGATCTTGCCGCCTTTATATTCACCGAAAACAGCTTTTCTGTGAAGCCCAAAAATGACCGTCAAATAATTGCCGAGCCTTCTACCGACTTCCGTATTCTCGCTAGGAAGGTCTATGCGACTTTGTTACATTCCTTTCCATCATCACATATTCCGAAATACTTCTTTCCGGTCTACCCCAAACCTTTGACACCTAGCGGAAAGTTAGACTGCCAGGCTCTCGTGCAATCTGTTCGCGACCTCCATGAAAGTATTCGCACAAGGTTTCACATCAAGAAGCTCAATGAACCGGGCCAACCATCTTCCTCCCTCGATGCTGGCACTATATATTGGAAATCCTATTTGTCCGACATTGAGCCCTGTCTCTTCCCAGGCTTATGCACAAATCCAACCAGCGGGGAGTATGGACTTGCTGTTTTGCAGATCCAGAATGTAGCGGAGATCATTAAATATTCCCGAGATGCTAGAGTGTCCATTGCTTCACTTTTAAGCGTTACTTGGGGGTTGGTCTTGCGATGCTATACAGGCTTGGAAGATGTTTGCTTCGGTCACCGCACTTGGAATGGGACAGGGTTGGGTGGCTCAGATGTTGTTCCTTGCAGAATGGTCCTGAAGGATGACACCAAGGTCCAATCCATGTTACAGAATCAAGAGGCACACTCAAATGAGTGTGTGGGATACCGCTTTTCTCACCTTGACGTCAAGATGGAGCTTGACCTACAGGACACTTTAGTATTTAATACGATTTTCACTTGTCAAGAGTCACTATCTGGTAACACTGCCATCCAGTGTGCAGGGACTGAAGCCACCAACCCGGACAATTACATGATTGGACTGAATGCAAAGGTGTCTAATTTGTCAGGGGAGATAAGATTCGTCTATTCGATAGACTGTCTGTCTGAGGCTGCCATGCAATATGTTGTTGACTGCTTCAAGCACATCTTGAATTCGATCATCAGTGACGCCAATATCGGAAGACAAATAGGAGATATCGATTTCTTTAGTGAAAAGTCTTGTAAAAGAATTTGCGAATGGAACGCCAATATGAAGGATAGACCGGAAAGGTGTGCACATGAAGTCATTCGAGAACAGGTGCTAGCGCTTCCCCATTCGGCCCAAGCCATTTGCTCATGGGACGGAGACTTCACATACTTGGAACTCGATAGTTTGACGGATCGACTTGCACAACACTTAATTGATCTCGGGGTTGGGCCTGAGGTCTTTGTCGCTTTGTGTTTTGAAAAGTCGGCTTGGTATGTTATTGCGCAGGTAGCGGTGTTGAAGGCTGGGGGTGCTTTCGCTTCCTTGGATCCGACACATCCAGAGGCTCGCCTACGAGGTCAGGTAGCCGACATTGGCTCCTGCATCACTTTGTGTTCATCTAAACACTATGACACGGCGGCGAGAATTTCTAGAATTGCAATCGCAGTCAACGAGTCATCAATTTACCAACTCGACTCTCCAGTGAAGCCTATGGCAAGCCCGATCTCGAACATGAACAATGCAGCCTACGCAGTCTTTACGTCGGGAACTACGGGTAAGCCAAAAGTGACTGTTCTTGAACACTTGTCACTTGGGATCGCAGCAAAAGCATTTGCTGATTCGCTGAGATTGCGTCCCGGCTCTCGGGTGATACAATTCTCAAGTTACGTATTCGACATTCATGTGCTTGAAACAACAGTGACACTAATGGCCGGTGGCTGTATTTGCATACCTAGCGAAGACGAGCGCATGAACGATTTGTCCGGAGTTATTAGAAGAACGGAGTCCAACATAGGGTTTCTGACACCATCGACTGCATGTGCCCTTCGGCCCGAGGATGTTCCCACATTGAGAGTAATCGCAATGGGAGGGGAGAAAATGACTGCGAATCAAGTGGCGCGTTTTGCAGATAGGACGATTATCAACGCATACGGGCCTTCCGAAGCAGGCATGGTTTCAACTGCAAGTATCAAGCTGGATGAGGGTAAACTTGTAGATGATGATTACAACTCAATTGGCACTGCATTTTCTGGCAGAGCATGGGTTGTCGACCCTCACGACTACCACCGTCTTGTCCCTGTCGGGGCTGTAGGTGAGCTGATACTGGAAGGCTGCAACGTGGGACGCGGTTACCTCAACAATGAGGAGAAAACCAGAGAAGCCTTCATCTGCCACCCTCGATGGAGTGACCAAAATGCTTTGAGACACATTTTTCGAAGAAGAGAGCGTATGTACCGCACCGGAGACCTAGTCCGTTATAGGCCTGACGGAAGCCTACGCTTTATCTCACGCAAAGACACACAAATAAAACTGAATGGTCAGCGGATTGAGCTGGGCGAGATTGAGCAACAATGCGTGAGATTCCTACCATCGGATACCCAGGTCGCTGTTGAAGTAGTTACTCCTCAAGCCAGAACCTTTGCCAAAGGCCTTGTCCTCTTCTTCACTGATGAGCGCGGCTTGTGCAGTGCCAATAGTCCCGAGGATTCCAGACTACTTCTTCCTATGGATAAGAAAGTTAAGGTTGCTGTGGAGAAGTTACACCGTTCTCTGGAGCAGGCTTTGCCGCTTTTTATGATCCCAAAACTCTTCGTTCCAGTACGGCGCATCCCCATAGCCGTAACGGGGAAGCTTGACCGGAAAGGGCTCCGTGCCACGGTCGAGACGTTACCAAAGGACGTGCTAAAGCAGTACATGGCATTCGTCAATACCGGTTCAGGACGTGCAGCAGAAAATGAAGCGGAATCCGTCCTCCAGAGCCTGTGGGAAGAAGCCTTGGGGCTTGCTACGGGATCCGTTAATAGCGAAGATAGCTTCTTCGGAATTGGCGGGGACTCCCTCTCAGCTATGAAACTTGTTGGTGCTGCCCATGCTCGTGGAATGGCACTCACTGTAGCCGACATATATGCACATCCCACATTGGTAGAAATGGCCAGGGTTTGTGAGCCTTCAAAAGAGAATGAAAGAAATATGTCCGTGGAGCCTTTTGCTCTTTTACCTGCCAACGAATTACGTGAAGAGATCATGACGGAAATTGCCGAGCAGTGTGGTATTCCAAAAAGTGACATATGCGATATTTACCCTTGTAGCCCTGTGCAGGAGGGTCTTCTTACGCTTTCAATTAAGCAGCAGGGGGCTTATGTTGCTCGACCAATATTCAAGCTTACTGCAAAGGTCGACTTGGAGCGCTTCAAGCTTACATGGCAACAGGCTGTGAGGGAGTTCGAAATCTTGCGGACTCGCATTATGCACACGGAATCTATGGGTTTTCTCCAAGTCGTTACCAATAATGAGGAAATTATTTGGAACACTGCAGTGACAGTGGGTGACATAGTGGATAGCGACGTTGATATCCCGACCCACAATGGCGGGCTTTTGACTGGTTTTTCCATATCCCAATCCGACGAGTCATCTGACATATATTTCGTTTGGACCATACATCATGCATTATATGACGGATGGAGCATCCCGTTGATCTTAAGGAGAGTAGAGGAGCTATACAGCGAAGCTGCAACTGACCCCGCCATGCTTCCGTACAAGCTGTTCATACGTTACCTCCAAGAACAGGATGTGTCTGAGTCCGATGAATTCTGGAAATCGCAGCTTACAGGGGTCTCGTCCTCTCATTTTCCTCAGAACAAAGCCTCATTGGACGGCGTGCGTGTTGGGAATAGACACACCAGTACCTTGGAGCTCACCACAATTCCGGAGAGAAAGGATTTGACTTTACCCGAGCTGATCCGTGCTGCATGGGCCATTGTTATTTCTGCATATACGGGATCGAAGGATGTTTGCTTTGGGGAGACACTTATGGGACGAAACATTGGCCTGCCAGGTGTCACCGACATCGCTGGGCCGGTGCTTACAACAGTCCCGACGCGTATACAAGTCGATAATACCCTCTCCATAACTCATTTCCTACAGAATATGCGAAAACTGACCACAGACATGATACCGCATCAGCATTATGGACTTCAACGTATACGGAAACTCAATGAAGACGCTGCCTTTGCCTGTGACTTCCAAAACCTACTTGTCATACAAACAGAGGATGGGGGTATGAATGAGGATTTGTGGACTCCAGAGCCTCATCAAACTAACGGTGACTTTTTTACCCACCCGCTTACTGTTGAATGCAAGGCCAGCGGCTCAAAGCTCGAAATTGTGGTTCATCATGATGAGGTAGTCTTGGACAGCTGGCAGACTGAAAGGCTCACGAACCAGTTTATTCATGTCATACGCCAGCTCCTTACTTACTCCGCGAAGGATATAAGAAAGGTTGATGACATCGAAGTAGTGAGCCCCCAAGATAAAGATGAGATTGCCTTATTGAATGGCCGAGACCCAACTCGGGTGGAGAGATGTGTTCATGATATCATCGGAGACATGTGCTCTGCTCAACCTGATGCCCCGGCTATCTGTGCTTGGGATGGTCAACTTTCATACACAGAGATGTACAGATTAGCGTCATCTTTTGCGGCATACTTGAGCTCTCGTGGAGTAGGCCCAGAAACCTTAGTGCCAATATGTTTGGACAAGTCGATGTGGGCAGTGGTCACCATATGTGCTATTCTTATTGCTGGCGGGGCGTTCGTACCGTTGGACCCAGCCCATCCAACGGCAAGGCACCAAGAGATTCTCGAAGAGGTAGAGGCGAAGATTATTCTATGCTCTCCCAAATATCGCAATCGGTATTCAAGATGGGTTAAATCGGTTATACCTGTCAGTAGGGAGACAATACGAGCCTATAGCGCATTGACAAAGAAGATGACAACCTCTATCTCTGCCACTCCAACAAATATGGCTTATGCAATTTTCACATCAGGAAGCACAGGTCGTCCGAAGGGTATTATCATTGAGCATCGTGCCCTTGCAAGCAGCGCAGCCGCTTTTGCGCCCATAGTGCATTTGGGCAGAGGCTCTCGCGCATTCCAATTTGCCTCCCTTACGTTCGATGCTGCAGTCTTGGAGGTGCTCGCCACACTTATGCACGGAGGTTGTGTTTGCGTTCCCAGCGAGGAGGAACGACTGAATGATGTTGTCGGTGCCATTCAACGAATGAATGTCACCTGGTCCTTCTTGACTCCTTCTGTAGCCTGTCTTATCGAGCCGTCTACAGTACCTTCGCTGAAGGTACTTTCTTGTGGTGGAGAAAAGCTGTCGAGAGAAGTGGTACAAAAGTGGGCACGTCGGGTAAAGCTTATCAACGGCTACGGTCCAACAGAGACAACTATTTTCGCTGTTATGAACAATGTCACCCCAAGTACCGACCCAGCCTGCATCGGTTGTGGCATACCTTCTACATTAACATGGATTGTTGACTCCGAAGACCACAATCGGCTTGCACCACTGGGCGCTGTAGGGGAGTTGGCATTAGAAGGTGCCGCGCTAGCAAGAGAATATCTTAAGAGCCCCAAGAAGACAGCAGAAGCTTTTGTGTCGGAGCCGACATGGATCAAGGACTTTCCCAGCTCTTTGCCCTCTCCAAGAAGAATCTACAAAACTGGCGACCTCGCCAAGTTAAACCCTGATGGCTCTATTGAGTACATTAGCCGGAAGGATCACCAGGTAAAGATTAATGGCTTGCGTATGGAGCTGGGCGAAATTGAACATCGGTTGTGCGAGGATCCCCGAGTGCGTCATGCTGTTGTTATTTTACCAAAGACAGGGCCCGCTCAGAAGCGTCTAGTGGCTGTACTTTCCCTTGACTCATTAGCCTCGGAAAGGGGCATCTATTCGGATGCAGCTTGTGAGCTTGTTGATGATGTACAAATGGAGACTGCTGGGGTTGAACTTCAAGAGATTCAGAAAGACCTGGGCAATCATTTGCCAATTTACATGGTTCCTCAAGCCTGGGCTCTGATCAAAACGCTCCCGATGCTGGTATCAGGGAAGCTTGACAGGAAGAAAATTACTGGCTGGGTGGAAAGCTTTGATGAGCAGATTTACACGCATATAATGCAGGGCCGTGGAAAGGTTGGCCAAACAAGCCTCGAGCAGAAGAGTCAAGATGACGGAGACTTGTCCATTAGAATCGTACAGGACGTCCTCGGTCAGGTGCTCAATATCTCATCTGACAAAGTTGATCCTAATCGCTCGTTCGTCAGCTTGGGTACGCAAAGACAACCTTGTTTACTACTGAAGAGAGGCTAACTTAACATAGGCGGGGACAGTATTACCGGGATGTCAGTCATCTCGAGAGCTCGGAAGCATGGGCTCAGTTTGGCCCTACATAATGTGCTCCAGTGTAGGTCAATCGCAGAGCTTGCCTTGACATCTACTACCAAAGTCCATGTCGTTCACCAAAAAGAGCATTCTGGTGACCTTTTTGACCTCTCTCCGATTCAACAATTATATGCTCACTTAGCTCGTGAATTTGAGGACGGAGCCCACTTTAACCAAAGCATGACAATTAGAGTGACCAAGAGAACACCGCCGGAAGTTGTGAGAGAAGCCATTAAAGCGGTTGTTGACCGACATGCTATGTTTAGGGTACGGTTTGGCAAGTCCCAAAATGGAAAATGGCAACAGATAGTTACAAAGGTCCGTGCGACGAGCTATCCTGGGTACGAAAGTCCCTTTGGACTGACATCTCTCCTTTAGGATATCGATTCCTCTTACCAGTTTCGCACTCACTCGAGTATCACTAATCGTGACATGCTACCCAAGATTGCTGAAAGCCAAAAGTGTCTAAGTATCAAGAATGGTCCAGTACTCGCTGCTGATCTGTTCGAGGGGGACGGAAAAGAGCAAGTGCTATTTATAGTAGCTAGCCATCTATGTGTCGACATGGTGTCTTGGCGCATTGTTTTGGACGAGTTGCAAGAATATATCGAAGCAGGCACCCTTTTCTCGGACAGAACCTTATCGTTCCAGAGTTGGTGTGAAATGCAACAGGAGAACAGTAAACGAGAAAACAACATCCAGCTGCCGTTCCGCATTGAACAACCCAATCTGGCTTATTGGGGCATGGAGAAATCTACAAATGTCTACGGTGATGTCAAGATGGAATCGTTTACAGTGGATGAAGAAGCCACTGCATTTATACTTGACCATTGTCACAAAGCCCTCCGCACGGAGACTGTTGAGGTTTTGCTTTCAGCTATCTCTCACTCCTTCCGTCAAGTGTTCACAGATCGGAAGGTTCCGATGATATACAATGAAGGCCATGGACGAGATGCGTGGGACCTTGGTATCGATCTTTCCAAGACGGTTGGTTGGTTTACTACGCTGTGCCCACTTCGTTTTGATGACGGTTCAGGTGAGCGTCCCTATGTCCAAACAAGCAATACTACTATTGCTAACCTGGAGTTTAGATTTTGTTGAAACCCTCAAGCGAGTCAAAGATACCAGACGGAAACTCACAGATGATGTCCGTTCTTATTTTGCTCGGAGCCTTCTTCATCCGAAGCAAGGAGATCTAAGCAGTTTCCCTGCCCCATTTGAAGTTATTTTCAACTATCTTGGTCGTCTACAACAGCTTGAACGTGGTGACGCTTTGTTCCAACATTATGGAGATGCTTTCGATGCCGAGTCCTTCAGGATAGCAGGAGATATGGGACCTAAGACTCCGCGGTTTGCCCTTTTCGAGATATCCGCTATCGTTATCAAAGAAAGGCTGCACGTCTCCATTAATTACAATCGGAATATGCAACATGAGTCACGTATTCAAAATTGGATCTCTGTGTGTAGGAAGACCCTCGAGGAAACAATTTTTTGCCTCAAGGACTATGCGCCTGAGCCAACTCTCAGTGACTATCCATTACTACCGACATCATATCATGGGCTGGATGACATTGTCAGGAAAACATTGCCAAGTCTTGGAATTGACTCATGGTCTTCTGTCGAAGACATCTACCCATGTTCCCCAGTTCAAGAAGGTATTCTTCTGAGTCAACTTCGAGATCCACATGGATACATTTTCAATGCGATTTTCGAAGTCCGCCCCGTCCAAAGCATGAATGTCGATCCTATAATGCTTCAAAACGCATGGGCAAGGGTCATCGATCGGCACTCAGCCTTGCGTACATTGTTCGCTGAAAGCAACTACAAGGGTGGATCCTTCGACCAGATCGTAGTTAAAGCCGTCAAAGACGTTGTTATCCAGGTCGAGTGTGACGATTCGCTCATCTTTGAGGCTCTTGAAAAAGTCAAACTTCAAGAAGTGAACTCTCAAAGACCCATAAAACTGTCACAACAGCTGACCATTTGCAAGACGTCGTCAGGGCGCGTCTTCATCAAGATTGAGATGAACCACGCTATTATTGACGGTGGATCGACTGATGTACTCTTCAGAGATCTGGCACTAGCATACAACCACAAGCTCCCCGCTGGCCCAGGCCCACGGTACAGTGATTACATCAAGTATACAAGGGGCCAGATGCAAAGTGAGGCTTTGGAGCATTGGAAGAAATATTTGTCCGGTGCCCGTCCTTGTCATCTATCGTTTACTCCTAAACCAAGTGACAAGCGCCAACTTAGCTCTCAAATGATGGAATTCAACCGTTTCCGTGAGCTACAAAAGTTCTGCGAGACACACAATGTCACTCTCGCTACCCTGACCCTTTCTGCATGGGCTATTGTTCTCCGATCCTTTACGGGGCAGGATGACATTTGCTTCGGCTACCCTTCAGCTGGTCGCGACACACCAGTACCCGGTATCCATGATGCTGTTGGGATCTTCATCAATATGGTGTGTTGTAGAGTCCAATTTACTACAAGCCAGACGTTGCAAGATATCTTCCGGGTAGTCCAAGGCGACTATATTGAAAGTCTTCCGCACCAAAATTGCCCCCTCTCTCAGATTCAACATGAATCGAGTCATCAAGGGCAATCGCTCTTCAACACAACATTATCGATACAGAATCGCTTCGCTCCAAAGGACACCACGCACCAAAGCATATCCTTTGACATGAAACGTGCATATGATCCAACTGAATACCCCGTTACCGTGAATGTTGAAACTACCAAGAATCGTGAGGGTATATTGCTTAGGTACTGGACAGACAGTGTATCTGATAGCCAGGCCAAGGATTTAGCGGATGCTATCGCCAGGGTATTTGCCTGCTTCCTGGATAGTCCATCTATGCTGGTGTCAGACCTTCAGCTCGCTCCTATCAATCCCCCCCAAGAGACAAGCTATCCTTTGGCGGATTTACACTTCCTCAACAGCGATGCACTGCGGAAAATTATCGACAATCGCGTGAATGAAATTATCAGCCAGATGGTCAAAGAAGGGAGCTTGACCGTAGCCACGGTACATTCAAAGCAGGCAACTAAACTTCGCCTAAAGACATCGAGTGGTTCGTTAGGGTCCAAAGGAATGTCCATTGAGAAGGGTCTCACGGACTCAACCGTCACATTAACCAATCAAAGTAGGTCTTCGACTGACACCAGGCAGTCAACTGACCTCGACAAACGACTTTGGCGTCTCTGGAGCTCCGCCCTAGGCTTGAAATCCGATACAATCAAGTACAAGGCGAGTTTCTTTCAGTTGGGAGGCGATAGTATAGCCGCCATGAAAATGGTAGGAGTTGCTCGGGAAGAAGGCGTTGCATTAAGCGTGGTGGATGTCTTCAGCAGCCCTGTCTTTGAAAATATGCTGGCAATACTCAAGTCGAAAGAAACAGCATTGCCAACTAGCATTAAGTCTAACGTTACTCAGCTTGAGTATGATGAGAAGATCCCAGAATCTCCCATCATCGTCACACAGGCTGCTGTCACCGACGAGATATCAGTTGTCAGGCCGGTTCCCATCGACGATACATCACTGCAAGCTAGTATCTGCTCCAGGATCGGCGTCTTTAGGGGAGGCATTGCAGACATCCGCCCAGTTACTGACTTTCAAGCCATGTCGCTTACTGCAAGTTTGTTTAAATCACGATGGATGCTGAATTACTTCTTCCTCGACGGAAAGGGGCCGTTGGATATCAGGCGACTCAGGGAAAGCTTCTTGCGAGCGGTGGATGCTTTCGACATTCTGCGAACAGTCTTTGTCTGCTTCCACGGGCAGTTCTTCCAGGTCGTGCTGAGGAAAATGAAGCCCGAGATTATTGTTCAGGAAACTGAAAATAGTCTGGATGAGTACACTGAGTCCTTGCAACAGCGAGACCGCGAACAAGACCCACGACAAGGCGAGCAATATGTGCAGTTTTACGTCTCAAAGAAAAAGGGCACCGACCATCATCGCATCCTGATGAGAATATCGCACACACAGTTCGACGGTGTATGTCTGCCCCGAATCATGTCCGCTATCAAGATGGGCTACGAGGGAAGCCCTATCCCACCCACTTCATCATTCTCAAACTACATGCGTATGCTCCCCGGCAGTATCACCCCCGAGCACTACCAGCATTGGTCGATGCTCCTCAGGGGATCCAAGATGACCGAGATCATCAAACGGCAAGCGCCCAACAACTTCCAGCACATCGGCTCCTTTACTGCACAAAAGAAGTCCATCGATGCCTCCGCAACCGTCATTGGCGACGTCACCCTAGCCACAGTCATGCAAGCAGCATGGGCGATGACTCTCGCCAAGCTCACCGCTGAGTCGGACGTGGTCTTCGGACTCACAATCAGCGGCCGCAACGCCACCATCCCAGGCATCGAGAGCACCGTCGGACCATGTCTCAACATGATACCCGTACGGGTGAAGTTCGGCGACCGCTGGACAGGCCTCGACCTCTTCCGCTGCCTCCAAGACCAACACGTAGCCAACATGCCGTACGAATCGCTCGGGTTCCGCGAAATCATCCGCAACTGCACCGACTGGCCCGACAGTACATTCTTCACAACGTCAGTCTTCCACCAGAACGTCGAGTACGAAGGCCACATGCAACTCGATGACAACATGTACCGCATGGGAGGCGCAGGCGTCGTCGACAACTTCACCGACATCACAGTCGTATCGAAGCCCACGCACGACGGAAAGCTAGGCATCACGCTAGCATACTCGCAGCGCAGCGCAATCACGTCCGACAACGCGACGAGAATCCTCGACCTGCTCTCCGAAACCGCCCACAGCCTCCTCACAAACCCCAACATCACCCTCCCTTCACAATCCACCCTCCGCTCCCTCCCCAGCCAAGCCATTAACGACCTCCCCAGACAAACAGAAGAACATTTCCTCACCTCCAACCTCAACAGCAGAAGCATCTCCGAGCTCCTCGTCCACTCTGACATCCTCAACAAATCCTGGCAGCAAGTCCTCCCCAACAAAGAACCCGCCACCGCCCCGCGAGCAACCTTCCAGCTCAACTCCTCCTTTTTCGGTCTGGGCGGCGACATCTTCAGCATGGGCCAGCTAGCCTGGTGTCTAGAACAGGAAGGTCTCCAGGTCCGGCTCGAGGAGCTCCTCGAACACCCTACCTTCTTAGGCCATCTGGCCGTGCTGGCACTGCATAATGCCAAGCAGGAGGTGGCAGTCGAGAAGGTCAGATCGGCAGCCAGTGTTCGGGCTACTTCTGTTAAGAGTAAAGGGAAGTCGTCTTGGAATCCATTGGGCAAGGCCGTTACCCTGGCTAGGAGGTTTAGCCGGTGGGGGTCTAATCGGTCTTAGTTAGCTACCTTCTTTATCTTCCTCTTTTTTCTTTCTTTTCTTTCTTTCTTTATTCTTGTTCATATTGTCTAAATTGATTGTTAATGCTGAACTGTTCTTTCCTTACTATTTGAAACAAACCTTCTCTTTGTTGATTATCGCATACTTATTATACATGTTACATTTCATTTTGTATACACATTTTAAATTAAACCACAAATATGATCACTTTTGCTTCTAATTGTATTAAAATAATTAAATTAGAGTACCACATTTAATCCACCGATATTATGTCAATCATAAACCATTATAGACCAACAAATTCAAAACAACTTTTATCCGTGAAAAAGGGTATATAAATCAACCATAACCAAACCCACCCACAACCAACCACAACCAACACAGAATCAAGAGCCAAAACAGAGCCAAAACAGAACCAAGATTCAATTCCCACAATCCCCATAAACCGAAGCCCTAGACCACTTGCCTCTCGCCCGGATCCTCTTCCCAAAGACATAAAACAAATACGGAATAGGAATGAGCGCAATCGCCACAAAACCCAAAATACTAGCAGCCCAGTTCACGCCAAGTCGACGGAACATGATGCTCGCGAAGAGCGGAAACGTGCCGGCGAAGACACTTCTCAGGAAGGTGTTCGCCGCGACGGCGCTCGCAGAGACAGATTGGAAGGTGTCGATGAGGTAGTTTAGCGCGGCTTGGAAGATGGTGAAGAAGCCGAAGCCCATCATTACAGCGCCGATGATGGGGCCGATCCAGTGGATGGAGGGTTTGCCGGTCCAGCCGAAGACGAAGAGGCCTGCTGCGAAGAGGATCGAGCCGAGCATCATGGGCGGGAGACGGGCTTCGGGGACGGGGAAGTTGTTGTTTGCTTTGAAGCGCTTTATGTAGAATTTTTGGTTGAGGAGGTTGATGCATGCGCCGAAGAGGATGCCTACGAGGTAGGCTAGGAACGGGAGGGCTCCGATGACGGGGTTCCAGCCGCGAATTTCTTGGAATTCGACGGGGAAGGCGGCGAGACTTAGATAGAGGATGCCGTAGACGAAGGATGCGTAGAGGGCTACTAGGAAGCAGATTGGGGTTGTGAGGAGCTGAAAGGGCCGGATTAGGTATTTGTTGCCTAGCTCTTTGAGCGTTACGTCCCATTCTTCGTGGCGTGCGTGGAGTGCCCAGTTGCCTGTGTTGAAGCGGAGGCGGCGCGCCTTGTAGACTAGTAGCACTGGGGGGTAGCTTTCGTCGAGGAAGAGGAGGTCCATGGTTAGGAAGAACATCATCATGATGCCAGTTATCTGGGGGTCTGTTAGTGGGGGGTGTTGTCTGGGGGATAAGGGGGGACGAACGTATTCGGTCCAGCGCCAGCGGAGGTAGCTTTGGACTATGGCGCCGCCGACTATGGGACCGAGCACTGGTCCGCCTACTACTGCCATGGCGTAGCCGACGATGGCTGCGCCTCGTTGCTCGGCCGTCCAGATGTCGCTTAGGACTCCGCCGGTGTTGGTGACGGGTGCGGAGCCGAAGAAGCCGGTGAAGAACCGGGTTAGCATGACGGTTTGGAGGTCTTTGGCGGTGGCGGTGCCGAAGGAGAAGATGGCGGCGATGAAGTACGGCGCGAGAACGGCGGGTTTGCGTCCGTAGACTTCGGAAAGCGGTGCCCATATGAGTGGACCCAGTCCTGTGTTGTTAATGTCTGGTGTATAAGGAGTGTGGATGGGTATGGCTTACCGAATCCGAATAGAAGCAATGCGGTGCCGAGAGTGCCGACTTCTTCGCCGACGCCAAATTCACTATCGATTTGTTTGGTTCCGGTGGAGTAACTAGTGTTCGTCAATATTGGTGCCGGGGTGATGGTGAGAGGTGCTTATCGTACATTGAGCTGGACCATGTCGCGCCTGTGAGAAATCGAGTTAGATGATCCGGAGTGAAGAGGCGTGGAGGATGTATGTACCCATCGTTGTTAATCCGTACAAAACAGTCGTCATGGCCTTCTTTTTAAACCCCCAGTTCATGGGACGATAGGGATCGTCTGGCCCGTCAAAGTCCACGATAGCATCTTCTGTAGTTTTGGTATGGGAGAGAGGATGGGTGAAGCGCGCAGTTTGACCGGGTTCCCGACTCCGAATTCGGGAGACTACCGACTGTGCACGTTGCTCGAAAACAGACAGCCCGGAGGCGGCGGTGCTCTGCTTCTCCAGGGCTCCATTGCCGGGCCCTTCATGCTGCGTTGGACGTTCATCTAACGAATTGGTATCATCGTCAAACGAACTGAGGGAAGTCGAATGCACATCTGCGTCGTCTCGAGTCATGATTCAAACGCCGAAAAATCAATATGACGTCGGTTGTGCGGGTCGCCAAGAAAACTTTTCAATTGCCGAAGAAGAAGCTTAATTGTCTGTACCTGAAAGAAAGATGGAGAGAGGTCGACCACGGGGAAGATGGTCACGCAAAGAGTGGATTATAATTGCAACTGATCGACTGAAGACCCTGCTGAAAATCTAGGCATTCTCAAACGAGTTTTTGTCCAGGAACCGAGACTATATAAAGTTTCTTTTTTAATTTTTTTTTCTTTATCCAGCCGATCAGCGGCCTAAGCCGACTTAACCGAGTTTGTGACAGTTTAAGACATCCAGTCATCGGACGTCCGAAAGGCTTATCGCTTCTGTTTTGTTCGGAGATAAACCTTGTGCGGTGGAGTCGCGAGTCCTGACACTGGGGCCTCGTGCCGTTTGTAATGTAATTCTCTGGCCATGCCTCATAGCTTATCCTAGAGTCATAGAAGTGAAGACGAGATCAATGTTCCTTGAAATTTGCCTTCTATCGGTAAAACTCCGCATTCATATCATTGGATCGGAGACTTGCCACCTTGTGCAAGGGCTGACAGCGGAAAAGTTTCCGAACACGTTTTGAACCTGAACGTTTGTGGGGCATGTGGGTCCACATGACTCACCGCTTTATCGCGACCAACTGGCGGACAGTATAGTGTATGGTTTCTTGATTTCGACTCAGAAAAGGAATATCAGGGAAGACTTGAAGAGAATCCTGATCTATCTTGGGATAAATTACTCAAAGTGCGAGGAAAACTTGATACTTTAATACAACGACAGCTGGCAGTGATCAAGGAGGGTTCGAGAGTCATGTTGGGAGCATAGATGATATGGAAGATAAGGGAGCATGACCTCCTTGACAGTCATGTTTGTCAGGTGGTTTGGACTTTCTGAGCTGGAAACATGACCGATTGCTCTTGATTGGCTCAGTTCATAGCTTCAACCAGCTTCAGGCACCAACACTCGGGGCCTTTATTTATTACATACATATCGCGTCATACAAGATACAACTTGTTGAAAGTGCCAATAACATGATTAAATATATTTCCACAGACATCTCCTAAAGGACCGAGACTCTTTTTGAGCACAGGAAAGGTATCATTAGTAGTATATACGGAATACCGAACAACTAACCTCGCCGACAGCTGCTGAAAAACAGGCCAGTGGCGTAGATCTACGAAAGCTCGAATTATGACAATATCTCCTCTTTGTTTTTACCATACGCTCAAAGTTCCCTATGCTATTTACCTTATACAACACCACATGATGCCTATCTCCCGGAGGCCTCAGATCCTATGATAATCTTTCATTAAAAAACGCTCCCACATTAGACAGGGTAGATATAGTATGATACAGAAGTACATAGGCTCTCATTCTAAAGTCACCCAGGGACCGACATAAGGGACCCTCAGCGACCAAATCTCTAATTTATACCCTTGATAGATAGATGATTGTGTCAAATCCTTATGTTTCATCTACTCAACTACAAGTCCAACTTGGTATAGTTCCTAGTCTTTACTGTATCTCGCCATATTTCCATAATATAAGTCAAGGTATTACATTAATTATAATTTTACCTTTAGTTTAACACAGACATATATGCTCGCTCGAGGGTTTCAAACATTGCACGAGTATAGATATTTATGAATCATAAAATAACAATAATATATATTTACTACTGTTGGCAGGTCTCGCAAGAATATCCTCAGCTTGTAAAAGGCAATATCACTCTTAAAAATGGCTACTAAGTAACCAGAATCTGTGGCATGATTTCCTAGCTCGACAAAATGCTCCCTTAGAGGACATGTTTGTATGCACTTAATACAACGAGGCGTAATGTTCGACACAATCGGGCTATGTGGTTTAGTGTGAAATGTTGAATTTCCACACCTTATGGCCACTCCCCTAATGCTATCGGTCCCAACTTCCTCAGCGCTTCGCTTCCACATTCTACACTGAACATATACATCTCATCACAATGTGACCTGGAATGCGCGGTATCCAGATCATGAATGGACGGAACTAGAATTCCATAACCACCGGTTGATCCGTAATCGTGCAGGTTCTCGACTCTCAGACCCGTACTAGCGTAATAGCTAACCATTGGCCAGTCCAAAAGGCAATCATACATCCCAAAACGATGCATGACGGAAACACACATCCGCAGACTGAGAATGGAAGGGCCCATAGAAATAAAGAAAAGGACCACTAAGAACCCTGACATTGTAAATTAATCAGCGGTCAAGGAGAGCTGAAATGTTGCAACACGGATCGCTCTGCAAATATGATATCGTCATTGACTGCAACTGTGAAATGCAAGGGAAATATGTAGAAGTTAGCCCTCTTGATTGGTCAGATGAGGGTTGTGTTAGGGTGCATACCACGGGCCCGAGCTTCTCCGCAGGTTGCCCTAATATCGGGTTAAAATGTACGTTGCCTAATGGGGATTAGCGCTGCATTTCAGCTTCTCATCTTCCAGCCAGGGTTGTATCTGTAGATCCTCTACTGAAAACATACAAATTTTTGAATCTAGATGTAGTCGGTATCTGTAAGAGTGATTCTACCTGCCTTGACAAATCTGTGTCTGGACAAGAACCCGGTCGGGTTTCGCCGATTGCACCAATCAGCTTTACCAAATTACTCAACCACGATGATCCATGGATTATTACACCTCATTCAATGCGTAGAGTGTAACGCGAATAGGAATGAAAGCGGAAATAGCTTATCATATTCGGTGTGTGAGATGCTACAGGCAACTTATGATGGCATCGGATATGGCGAAGAACCGAGAGGGTATTCGTTAGACATGATATTATCGCCTTGAGTGTGTCTTGTCATCCTGGATATAAATACCTGGTTGATATTCCATATCCATTAGTTCCTCATCATTAGTTCAAAACATTCGTTCCTACTTTACCGCTGCATTCTACAACTTACCCTCTCTCTGACTGTCCTTTGCTACGCTTTACAAAATGTCTGGCCCGGATTGCCCCAACGGCTATGTCCCTAATCCGGCCAAAGATCATCATGGTATTCAGGTTTTACCTACCCATCTGAAGGCATCTCATCTGCTAACCTCTTCGTCTTGTATGGTAGATGATTATGTCGATGACGGCAAGCCAGTTAGAGCTAGGAAGGTCATCAACACTGCCCACGTCTTGCATTTTACTTTCCCTGAATTGCTCGATGAAGGCGGCTTTCCCACTGTAATCAACTTGATTGGTGGAATTATGGAATCCCCAGAAGGCCATGATGTCCTGTATGCCCACGGTTACGTTCCAAAGGAGGTCAAGTCGCTTTTCGACGACCCAAGCAATCGCCCGAAGGTAACCGTTACGGCCAACAAAGTGTACAGTTATTACTTTGGCTATACACCTTTCAGCCACGGTATTACCTTCAGGTCTGCAGTGATTAACGGGCATGCATCTTTGCTACCCTATAACGAGGTCATCTCTCGTTGCCAGGAAGAGGTCAGTGACGCAGATATTGTTCCGGAAGATGAGAAGCTGTGGGCACTTCACAAAATTGTGAGGGGAATGTTCGGGGGCGACGACAGGTGGAACAATACTCGTCATCCTTTCAAAGATGAGGAGGTCAGACGTGTTCCTGTGCTTCGAGTTGAGATTGACTCGGATACATCTCGTCTGCATGAGCGCGTTGGTCTTCTGGGATTCCAGGCTCCTTGGGAAACAAGCAACGGAGATGAGGTCTGGGAAGGTGCAGTACCTATCTGGGAGACCTACGGAGATCATATTCAAGGGAACACCAGGCGGGAGTTTCCGGATTACCTGGATGAGCTTTTCACTGAACGAAAGAAGGCCAACGAGAAAGAGGCTGTGAAGGAAGCAAAGAGACCAGTCCCAGATCTAGCTAGGCGCTGAGGGCTGCCGCAGAACATTTCGGCGATTTGAACTCACCAAATTTTAGTCTTTTTTCTAGGTTCTCAATTCAAGTTGCAAGTTATTCTTCAAAAGCATGTTACTCTGTAGCTTGAAATATCAAACTTCAGAATCCTGTCAACGTCTAACATCTAAGTCCACGAGGGTAATTCTGCGAAGAAGGGTACTTTAGTCAAGAGTGTCCGCACAGCCGGTCAGCTCATGTCACATTAAAATTGTGAGCTACAATCTAGCTTGTACCGTCAGAAAAGAACTGCTACTGCGGATAGTCCGGCGGGTCGTACCGCGAGCTTGTGCAAGAATGTAAGTGATGGACATAAGCCCATGACGTTTCCGGCTCTACAGGACACAGTTGCAGTCCAGGGCTAACTTCATTGCGTGGGCGAACTTTATGCAAGGGATAGGTTACTAAAGTACCCCCACTCTCACATTTTCTGCCTCTGTTTCCTAACTCCCCCTTTCAATTGATTCCATTTCATTTCTATTTTTTTTTTTCTTTTTTTGTTGGCATATCGAGCTTTTGCCACAACTCTGAAACCAGAAACCTGACACTCCTGTTAAGATCCAGCATAATAGAAAATAAAATATGATACTTAATCCAGTCGATGTGGAAACAGAAATACATCCAAACTCTCATGAACTCAATTCCCTGAATAGAGTAGCTTTCTAGACCAAAAAAGCTTTCAAAGACAGCCCACGGTACATGATTCTAAGAGAGTAGAATGGCAATCCCTTGCGGGAAAATGAACTAGAATGTAACCTCCTTAGGTTACGGTCCTCCCGACGGCCCTTGCTACGATATTCCCCGTGCCCAATCATGTTCAACATGAAGCTAGAATAACTTCCGGCTTTGGAATAGAGGATATGTGGAAACTATAGTTCGTAGCTTTTTTCTTTTCTTTTCTTTTTTTTTTATTTTCTCCTGTTCTCAATCATACAGACTTCCGGTCCTTCCAACAGCCCTAATTATGGCATGTGAAGTATTCCTCAGTCCAATCATGTCAATTATAGCAGTGTGACACTCTTTAGCTTTGGTATAGATAGTTTGCTTTAACCCCCTGCATTCTGCTATTTAATTATCTAATACGAGAAAGTCGAGACTTATGAATTTCATTGAGAGGTTGGGTATATGCCCCCCCCCCCCCCCCTTGCCTATGTCATGCTTATTTTTTCACTTCTCTTTCTCCCCGTCTTTCCCCCCGATCTTTGCATTAAAGATAGAAGATATCGTTATGTAAAATTGCATTTCCGCCATGAAGAACACATGTGCAATGGACTGAAACATTTCATGCAAGGGCTTCTTGGGTAATTTCACCCGATCATTGATCTGTAAACCCATGCAAAGGTGGCAGAAAGTATTCCTAACATAAAAATGACGATCTAAAAATAGGTGAAATGAGCACGGTCGCGTCAATAGCAATACATACGAGCGGTCGTCGTCAAGGAGGTTTTAGTAGTGGGTTGCAAAGCACGACTCTACGAGAGTGCAATGAAAGTGGGTGTTTATTTCTTAGCATCTACTACTCTCTGTAACCTACAGGCTTATCGGGGGTTGAAATGAGGGAACCAGAGAGACTGAGAGGATGAGATACTGCGAAACGAATCTAACTATATTTTGATACTGATTATCTATCCTAAAGCTGAGCTCGATATGTAGTGTAGTTGACAGTGGCAATCATGGAGATCTAGGAATTTACAGCTCCTAGGATACAGGTATGCACTCGACCGTTGGCAATCACCTTGTGTTTTTCTTTTTCAAATTTAATGATAACGATAACAACATAAATCAAGAAACCAGCAAACCAAAAATCAACAACAACTTGGCTCAACCTTTAGAAGGTTCAATTCTGCGATCATTTCTTGCTGACAAGTGCAGCACCTTGCAAGTACAGAGTCCCCTTCGAAGGGGTTCCGGACGAGGAAGCCCCAACACCCTTCCCGAAGCTTGGAGGCAAGAATTCCACGGTGTCCTTTTCAAACAAGAGGATGTAGTCTGATCCACCGTACTTCAAGTATCCAATCTCGTCACCCTTGTTGACCCACTGGCCCTCTTTGGGATACTTAATTTGATGTTTGCCGTCGTCGCTGGGGCTAACATCAGTCTTAACAGAGGAGATTTGTGCCATGCCGACGGCGAAAAGGACCACAGTCCCGATATCAATATCGTGGTTCTCTTTGCCCTCTTCATGCGTTTCAAATATCCACATGCCACGCACCTGATTCCACTGATAGCCAGGAGTATCCTGGGCTTCGACGTCCTCATACTGCTTCTTACCATCTCTCGGGTCCATGAATCGCGGGATATGTCCAATTCTCTTCTTCTTCTCGTCCGCAGTTACCTCAAGATAGACGTCTCCCGGGATGGTTTTGTACTGAACCAACTTACCACTGACTGGAGCGTGGACGCGGTGGTAGTTGTTTGGCAAGAGAAAGGAGTGCATAAAAGTACCACCACGGTACTTTTCAGCCAGATTGGTGTCGTCCAGGAGCCTCGAAATTGGCCACTCGATTCCCTTGAAGTTCACGCTCGAGCTAGGAAGAATGACATTTCCATCATCATGAATCTTCCAGTAGCCATCGAACTTGGCATCACAAGGGCTGGCCACGGTGTTTTTAGGCGCGATCGGACGGTAAATCGGGTTGGCCTTTCGAGCGAAAAACTGGTTAAAGGACGTCCAGCCGCCCTCCGGTTTGATGTATTGGTATACAGTATATTCCGGGTTGTTGCTGAAAGTCTTGACAGACTCAGCAGACTCTTCCGTGTCCATCCACTTGCCAAGCGCCTTGGTATAATCATAAAGCCAGTTGGAAATAGGCTTTTGCTTGGGGATGGCGTCGGGGAGAATGGGAGTTTGGTATTTCTCACTGAATATCGGGATTTGATCGAAGACAAAGTAGAACACTGACAGCATCCAGAGGGCCTCATCTCTCCTGGCCGTAGTAGTGGGTTTCCATTTCAGATAGCCATCGCAGAAGTCAAGGAAAGAAGTGACAGTTTCGGCATGATCTTTACCCTCATAGATTCTGGCTTCAAGGAGATCATCTTTGGCCAGACTGAATGCCTTCTCAATGCCTTGAGCAAAGTCGGCTAGCATTTTTCCAGTTTTATCATCGAAAATCTTGCTGTAGAGTTCATTTACAGGGTATGCATAATCCTTTCCAGACATCGTGGCGGTAAAGCGGAAATGTTTCCCGGTAGTTGTATTCGGAGGATTTTGATTTATAACGATACTAGAAGGCTGGCGAGAAGTAGATCACGTTTGCTCACGTTTGCTCAACGTATGAAACAAATTGCAGTCCAAGCGATAGAGACGAGAGATTGATGAATCGATCGTGTCTGTTCAAAGCTATCCAAGTCCAGGATTCGGCTGGATATTTGTACTAGTAGCCAAGGGGATGGGGGGACAGTGACTGTCATGACTTCTTAGAAATTGCGTCAGATACCACCATCCTTACGAAAACGGCAATTCCATCTTTGCTGTCATGATGTTCTCTATCTTTGCTCCACTTCAGCACTGCATTTCCTCGCCATCCCCGGTTGCTCATCGAGTTTGGTCGGAGACTCCGACTCGGGGTGCGGGCTCTTGGCAAGATGATGATGTGTTGAGGGGTAGATGTGGATCTGGATAGAGATGTCGCATTCGTATATGCGAGAGAAAATAGAATGAAATAAAATAGTCAAAGAGAAGAATGACGAAGACGACGCCAAAGTGTGGATGATGTTTTAGGCTTTAGCATACACACATACTCTGTTTCATGCATAGACATGGTGTTCTAGACCTAATCAAGTAAGGGAGCCCTAAAGGAACACCACGATCTAAACGTAAATCGCATTAGGTTCAGTCCTGAAGGTACTCGCGGGAAAGCCGGCGAATTTTCCCGCCCGAACTCATCCGGGGTACTGACGGAAAAGAAATTAAGAAGACTTAAATGACATCATCTTGCATTGCTCAGATCTTTTATTTTGTTTTTTCTTTCTTTGCCTGCAGGTGACGCCAATACTTCCATGCAGGTTTCAGCGATCACTTTGCGGTGAAGGTGGCTGCCTGTACTGTTTGGTTAGGTCAAATGTCACGGTAACGGAAGGGATGACATGTACGATATTTGGATCCAGATGAAGCATGTCAAGGCATCCGAACATCTCCATTGGGTAAAGCTTCATTTCTGGTTGTGGTGAGTCATGTCACACAAGCATTCCAAAGCACTTTCATATTGCGGCTAGCCAGCGGATAGAGTGGATCGGAGTATGATTTCAGTCTGTTCCAGCTGAGAAATTGAGATAGGTGGCAGAGCTGAGTCGATGCATGCGGAATACTCTTCCACTTGCTGGGGTGGGGTTCTCATAGACAGTGAAGGTGGCCATGGCGTTTCTGAACGCTTGTCTCTGTCAAGATCATGCGTTCCATGTCTACTCACGACTAGACTGGGTATGTTCCGCTCAGGCCCTTGTCGAACCGAAGTGAAACAACCCAGAACGGTACAGAGGCCATGCTCTGTGCAATCGATATGTCTCGGTGCTATCTACCGGACAGAGAGCAGGAGGCAACCGACTGATACAGTTGTTTGGCTGGTACTGGTCAATTCAATGTAGCTGTACTCCACAAAGGAGACCTTCCTCCGGCATTGCCCAGTTCGTTGAAGATGAGACATTCCACTGGAAGCAAAAATGAGAACAAAAAATGTGCCCGGTCCGAGACGACGGTAATTCCGGTTTTCCTTGATTGGAAATGCCCATGACGCAATGAAGACATCTCTGAAACGGTACTCAGACTAATTCCCCTCTCCCCATTCATTGCACGGCATATAAGACCTTTTCCCTTGAAACCAGTTGACCAAAATACCTGCCTGTCTCTATCCTTGTCGCATACGATCTCGGAGAGTCATTCGACAATGATCATACCTACAGTCATAGGTGCGGCGTTCTTTGCCGGGCAGGTCGTTGCCCAGTACCCTCCTCCTCCAGAGAATTTGAAAACGATATACTCTGAAGTCCTTCATGGTGCCACAATTACTTACAAGGAAGTGCCGGTATGAAGACATCACTGAATCACATCAATGTAGGCTAACGTAACACCAACTAGGGTAAAATCTGTGACTCAGCGTCAGAGTCTTATGCCGGTTATGTTAACTTCCCGCCGAATACGATGAAGGATGCGATCCAGGACTTCCCCGTGAGCTTATTCTTCTGGTACTTCAAATCCCAGTCGGACCCCGAGACATCCCCGTTGTCGATATGGCTCCAGGGAGGACCCGGAGGATCGTCGATGTTCGGGGCATTCACAGAAAATGGCCCCTGCGCTGTGAATGATGACTCCCAATCTACCCATCGTAACGAGTATACCTGGACCAAGTATGCCAACATGTTGTATATCGACCAACCGGTGCAAACTGGCTTCAGCTATGATATCGCAACCAACGGAACCCTGGACCTTCTGAGTGAGAACGTTACTCCGGGCTCTGAAGATCAAGGTCCATTCAACCAGACCGGAACATTTAGCAGCCAAACGCTGACCTCTACCGCCAACACCACCGTCAACGCCGCGCGGCATCTCTGGAACTTTGCCCAGGTGTGGCTCCAGGAGTTCGACGTCTACAAGAACGAATCCAAGAACGATCGAGTTAGCATCTGGACAGAGTCCTACGGCGGGCGCTATGGTCCCGGCTTCGCGGCGTACTTCCATCAGCAAAATGACAAACTCAGCGCCTCCGACACCTTCACCCCGATAAACCTAGACACCTTGGGTGTAATCAACGGATGCATTGACCTCCGCACCCAGGAAACAGCTGACCCGGACTACGCCTACAACCGAAACACATTCGGAGTTGAAGCGATTAACAGGACCCAGTGGACCGATGCAATCGAGGCATATGAGAAGCCATCCGGGTGTCAAGACCAGATCGACGCCTGTCTTCATCTCGCCGCCAAGCACGACCCCGACATGTATGGCAACGTCACCCTGGTAAACGATGCTTGCTTTGATACAAGCACCAATTGCCAAGCAGAAGTCGAAGCGGCATACATCTTCACCAGTAAGCGAGGCTTCTACGACATCGGCCACTGCAACCTGGACCCATTCCCCGCCAACTACTTCATTGGCTATTTGGCCAAGCCCGAAGTCCAACAAGCGCTCGGAGTCCCGGTGAACTTCACCCTAATCTCAAATACAGTCGGGAAAGCATTCAACCTGACAGGCGACTACGCGCGCCGAGACCCCCTAGGCTACCTCGGGGACATCGCGTACCTCCTCGAGCACAACGTCCAAGTGGCCTTGTTGTACGGAGATCGAGACTTCGCCTGTAACTGGGTAGGAGGGGAACGGGTCAGTCTGGACGTGGAGTACGAATCATCCGCCGCATTCCAAGCAGCCGGGTACGCTGATATCACCAAATCGGGCGGCTCAGACGACGTCTGGGGCCAGGTACGCCAGTATGGGAACTTCTCATTCAGCCGTATCTACCAATCCGGTCATATGGTCCCCTCGTACCAACCCGAAGCTGCACTGGAGATCTTCCAGCGAGTGATGAACGGGAAAGACGTACAGACGGGAGATCACAAGATCACTCCAAGCTACTCGACGAATGGCACATCGACCTCCACGCACACAGACGACCTGCCACCCGCCCCCGCCCCAACATGCTATCTCTGGGCTCTGAGTGGTACTTGCGCCAAGGAGCAAATCGACGCTGTCGGAAATGGAACAGCCGAAATTGAGAACTATGTTATCACGAAGCCGGAGCAACCCAGTGGTACTTGTCCGTATACGCCAACCTCCGATGAGTCCGTCAACCCTGAATTATCTGGCGTTCACTGGCATGAGGGTTTGTAAAACACAGGTCATCTTCGACCTGTCACTCTCGATTCTCCTGGTGCTTATTTCCCATTAGCTGGAGTTGCTAGTTGAACTCTGTAGAAGCCCAACGTACCTTAAACGGTCAATTGTATTCAATAAGTTCTGAGCCTCAATGAAGCGATGCTGTCGCGTAGCTTTAAATTGAATTAAGGAATCTTAAAATTCCATCGTGAAATCTCTGCGTAGACTGACACTATTGACATTGAAAACAGTCGATATATCTACCCAAGGACAAATTGAGACTATTCAATAACTAGCACATAGGTAGACGTATGCCAGTTTCTTTGTAACAAAAGCGTGCAGGCAAATCCTTATCAGAAATAAACAAGAAAGTTTGGGAATGAAAGAAAAGGGAAAGAGGCGGAGATGACCTGCAACCAATTCTTTATTAACACTGCGACTTCTTGCGGATATACATACACGACGCCTTGAATCGAGTTCAACGATACTCGAAATATATCGCCGCCGGTCTAGACTCATGGTATTTTTATCTCAGTTTTGTTAGTATTTCAATTCCAGATAGCAAGATGGAATGATGTATATTCAGCCCGACAATGAAAGATACAAGTCTAATCGGTCTTAGGCTTGGCAGATCGCCACTCCATAAACAAGCTGCTCAGCATCGTCGCACATGTCAGCCCTACGGTTAGATACCACGTCTCGGTCAAACTGTTGCCGACACGCGCAAAAACCTCTTTGCGCTTATCCGGTGGTGTGTGTCCCACGATCTCGAATAATCCGTAGGATTCAATTGTCTCGGGGTTCAGACCAGGGACAACGTTGGAGAAATTTATCGCTAATTTATTCATGAAAATAACCTGTGCAATGGCGACGAATACAGCTGGACCGAAGTACTGTGCGGGGAGCACAATTGACAGGCCCAAGGAAGTATCTTCTTTTGGCAGGACAGTCCGGCGTTTGATGGAGATTAACTTGTATAACTTGCCGAACATGAACTAAAATGCACAGGAGCAAAGTCGGAACCCCGACGAGTACCAAGCAACATTGGCAACGGTGTAGAAATCATCGGTGATACTATCGAGTGGAGGTTGGTGATCAATGTTGATAGCCTCTCACCGCAGGGATCGAATAAATACCTAGTAGGCACAGCTGTGGCGACAATATTGGTGTCTAGTCCCCCAATGGCAAGCAAAGTACGCAAGGGGAGGATGATGAGCCAGAACTTCAGGCCGTTGGGATAATCTGGAGTCTCTTCCTCTCCTTCCGTTGAGAAAATCTCATGGCCCGTCCCAGTACCTTCTGCATTCTTGCTTCTCTCAGGGACTGAATCGCCTGTTTCTTCAAACTGACGCATCTGAATGTCATCATGGGAGATACTGGTCATCGTGTGCGCCGCTGTGTGCGTTGCCATGCAAATATATGGATCTTATGCTCTGTTTGTACTTTCTTCTAGGGGCCGACAGAATATCTGCTCGGACCAGTAGCGGAAGTGGCCTTTATACCCAGTTCACAAATAGCATCCATCATAGTGTGGGGTATTTAGCCAGAGTGTAGGTTGGTCCAATAGGCAACAGGGGCTTAAAAGATTCATTGTCGCGCTTCAATGCGAGGGACAAAGAGACAAAGAATAAATCATGTAATCCACTGTTGTATAACGCAAATAGATAGAAGAAGAATCGGCAGGCGTAAACTTCCTTTTGTATACCATGTTATCGCTGAGAGGCAATGTTCAGCTGATTTCCCTGGTTTGGCAACAATACTAATTCACAAATCTGACGGCTAAGATAGATGAGGATGAGAAGATGTGCTACATCGTAATCTATAGTAGACCATCATGCCAAGCATCATACCGGCACGCTATACCATGTCAGGTTATTCCCCGCCTTGGTAAGTATCTCGCAAACGTGATAAGTCCAGTTTAGCTTAACCTTAGTGCCGGAAGTGGGTCAATGGCTCCAGTCATGTGGCTAAAGCGCGCGTCGGCGCGTTGTTGACACTCACCTTGAAAGGGTCTCGAGGGTAATATCCATAGTTTATACAGGATACACTTCATATTCAATCCCCTGCATCCGTCCCACCAACCGAATACCCAACTTGAAACCACTCCAAAAATGCCTCGCAACGCTGCATAGTTCCGTGAGGAAATGGAGAAGATCTGGGGGAAGAATGGTTTTGATACGGAGACCTCGTCCAATCGATGGTATTTTGCGACGGCGGATGAAACGCTGTGGGAGGATGAATACGGTAGAGTAGATGTTACAAAGAAACAACCAAGGCGTTAGCCACATCTGTTTTGGGTCAGTTTCGCTTTTCTTGATTATTTTGTTTTTATTTACATTCTTGTACAGTTATACATCTCTCGGGTTTTTGTCTACGACTTGAACTTGGGGATCAAGGGAAATAAAGTCACCATATATAATCAAAGTTGTTGATCAGCTGTTCTGGAAACTGTTGTCTGATATTGTAGTATTACAAAAATACTTTCTTATCTAAAGGCGGACCTGCCCGGCAGAATCCATCGTTTCCCAAACAAGCTTTACGGTGTTATACCTAATCGGGCAGTTCCGAGATCCAGGCGGTGAGGCAACCAACTGATAAGCCGGTTGTATGATGGGTTCCTTCGATCAAACCACTTTCTCGCAGTTCAACCCCGAGAGCAATATGTTTCTGAATATGCCTAGTCTCTCCCGGAGAGCCTTGAAGCCGTACGCTGCTGAGTTCCTAGGAACAGCCCTTCTGATTGTCATTGGAGACGGAGTCGTCGCGCAATGTCTCCTCTCCGATTACCAGTATGGTACCTGGCTCTCGATCAATATTGCCTGGGCAGCAGCAGTCGCTATCTCAGGTTATCTCTCCAACCCCAGCCCTGCCATTAACCCCGCCGTCACGATCTGTACAGCACTGGTTCGTCCGACTCCTGGGCAATGGAAGAAGCTCCCGGGTACTCTGTTCGCCCAGTTCCTCGGAGGCTTTGTCGGCGCCGCCCTCGTGTATACCAACTACCGGTCGGCCATTCAAGCCTGGGACCCTGAATACACCATCCCCGGTGGATCAATCCTGAGTCCCCAAGGGCACCACTCCGCGGGCATTTTCTCGACCTACCCGGCCGCCACCCTCATGTCGAACTGGGAGGCCGCCTTCTCCGAATTCCTGGGGTCTGCGGTGCTGATGTTCGGGTCTCTGAGTATCGCGGACCCGGCTAATGCTGTCCGCTTCCACTCGACTCAACTCTCTATGTTCTTGCTTCTGGCTGCGATCGGTGCGGCTCTGGGCTGGCAGACTGGATATGTACGTATTGTTACTCCGATCGAGTGCATTAACTAATGTCTATAGGCCATTAATCCGGCAAGAGACTTTGGCCCGAGGCTTTTCTCGGCTATTATTTATGGTCGTGAGGTCTTTACTGCGGCCAATTACTATTTCGTGGTGCCTATTTTTGCTCCGATTGCCGGTTGTCTCGTCGGCGCTACGGTCTACGACTCGGTTCTTTATGAGGGAGATGGATCTCACATCAAGGACGCCCTGGATAAAGTTGGTGATAGAGATGGACTACTCCGACTGGATTGAACAGTCAATTGATACACGGACAATCTGTTTGCTGCAGGCAAGCTGCATGACAGATTCATACATTACGACCTCTATTTGGTATGACGAGAGTGATCTATGTTGGAAGACTTACCTTGATAAACGGTGTACACGCAAGAATAAATCTAGAATAGTTATCTTAGACTGAAAGAATTATTTCAAAATCGATAAAGGGGTAACACGAGTACCTTGGTAACAGAACCATGGTCGACATCCGCATCCCCGCACTATGACGTGAGGCATACGTCCGCGCAAAAACACCCCCGAGTATATACAACCACCACAGCCCCACAAACCACCAAAAGACAAGCTATACCAAAACATAAATGGCCCCGTATCTAAGCCCACAAATCGCACTAATAACCCTCCTAGCAACCCTCCGCAATGCCTCCCCGAACACGTCTCCACCCACAAACCCACCCAACAACTGGGGCATGCTAAGCCCATACCACGAATCCCCAGGCTTCGGGATCCAAAATGGCATCCCCCGAGACTGCGAACTGTCGCAAGCACATATCCTCCACAGACATGCAGAACGTTACCCTGAGTCCGACTGGTTCGATGGCGGGGGCATGGAAAGCTTCAGCGACAAACTCAACAAGTATATACAGAACCACGGCGAAGTCGGCACAGGACTAGCCTTCCTGCGTGACTGGAGGTATCTGCTCGGTCGGGATGTGTTGCTTCCGAGCGGTGCAGCGACAGAAATGAGTTCCGGGGCGGATATATGGTCCTCGTATGGTCGGATGTTGTATCGCGCGCCGGCGAGTCAGTCGGGCTGGGAGCCGGGGTTGAATAAGTATCCGAATGGGACGGAGCGGTCGAAGCCTGTGTTTCGGACGACGGATAAGCAGAGGGTGAGGGTGAGTGCGGAGTGGTGGTTGAGTTAGTTTTCCTGTTGTTGTGGATGTGGATGTGCTGATAGCAGTAGATGGATTCTTTGGTCTTGGGTCTGGCAATGACGATTATGAACTTGTGGTTATCCCGGAGGGGGGAGGGTTAAATAATACACTAGCAGCGGAGCATTCGTGCCCCGGGGATTTAAAAGAAGAGTATAACCAATCCTGTCAACCCACTTACTTACCCAACCAGAAACAAATGTAACAGTCAGTAACGCTAACACATGCCAGAACAGAAGACGCCGCAAGATTCCTCCAGAAAGTAACAGCCAAAGCCCTACCACGTTTATCGCGACACCTCCCAGACTTCAGCCTCACTTCCCCCGATATCCTGGCGATGATGAACCTCTGCCCCTACGAGACAGCCGCGCTAGGAAGATCATCCTTCTGCGACCTCTTCACGGAACAGGAATGGCTCGACTACGCATACCATCTCGACATGCGACTCTACGGCGCATCCGGGTTCGGGTCTCCGACAGGTCGGGCTCAGGGCATCGGATACGTACTTGAGCTCGCTGCCCGACTCGAAGGCAAACTACCCAGTCTCGGGGACACGAGTATAAACACAACGTATGATACCGACCCGGCGCGGTTCCCCATCCACCAACCTCTATACATGGACATGACGCACGACAAGATCATCATCGGCACGCTGGCTGCGCTGGGCCTCCAGTACTTTAACTACGGACCGAAAGGCCTACCCGTTGATGTGGGCCATGCTGTTCCGCGGACGTTCCATTTGAACCGGATAACACCGTTCGGAGCGCATTTGGTTTCCGAGGTGTGGACTTGTCCGGGGAATGCAGATTTGAATGTCTTGGACAAAATGTTGTATACGAACCCCGATTTGTCGAATTCGAACAACACGACAGAGTATATACGGTTTGTCTTGAATGGGGCGCCGGTACCCATGACGGGGTTGGTAGGGTGTGAACATGCGGTCAATGGGTTCTGTAATGTATCGGATTTCGTAAATGCCGTGCCAATATTGAAGACGGAGGCTATGTACCAGGAAGCGTGTTACGGGAATTATACCCCAGGACATCAGGTGGGTAATGGTCAACCAGAGTAGGTAAAGTGATCCAAGTATCGGACGGGTAGTGCAGTGTGGCGCAGTTTAAGGTTATTAGCATACAGTCAAGCATGTAATTGTTCAACCAGTCAGATAATTCCCTACGTAGTACGAAGCTATATATTTTTCTAGTTTAGTAGTCGCAGTTGTATAAATGCTCAACCAATTCACGAACATCCCCAAAACACATACACATAGAAAAGCACACACAGAAAATACTCAACAATAACTAAACAATTGATCAGGAAAGCAGTTGATAAAAACAAAAAGATGTCGTCAGCGAGAGGATTCGAACCTCTGCCCGCGAACGGAATTGATTTCTAGTCAATCGCCTTAACCACTCGGCCACACTGACTGGTTATACTTTTTTTTGGAAACGTATGTACCTATATTGGCAGTAAAGGGTTACTTGTCTGAGTAGTTGTATAGGCTCAATTAGATTGGGATGGTTTTTACCGTTATAATATAGATTGGAATGTTCCAGACAGGATCTGAGAGCAGTTCTTGTGCCGAGAGTTTCATTATGGTACACGGTCCTCCTAATATCACCAATTACGGCGGACTATAACGGCCAGTATTGGTTTTCATCTTTTTGCGTTGTTCTAGGTGGTCTACCGGCAGATTAGAATCGGAAGGATTCAAACCCCTGCAAGGTGGACCGTACCACCAAAGTAAGTTATTTGGGGAGAACGCTGTCATTTGTGATACACCAGTATTGGAAACCTGACTGGTGCAGTTGCTTCTAGGGTCGTAACTTCTGTTCGCCCCTCATCTCATTGGTTGACTCTGCAGGCTTTTTGCTTGTTGAGGGTGTCTGGTGGCTGAAGAAGGCGCTCAATTTTAAGGGTCATCTTTTTCAAACATATATCATCTAAGCCTCATAAAGATCGACGGAAGTTAGAGTTATTATTACTAGAAGAACAAGAACCAAAAAAAATTTAGCCACAAATACATAAGAACTCTTGTCCTTGTCCACAGATTCAAACACCAATTCTCAGAACTTGTCTTATAAATATAGATATTATCCTTTACCCTTATCAGTGATATCATGAATGCCATCATCATCGCTATTGTGAGCCAATTAATCACAGCCGCTGCCACCATATTCTCTGCTTATCTCTCCGTCTGGCTGAAGAGACGATGGGGCGATGGTTAGCTCTTTATTTTGCCATATACTCCTGCCATGATACATGTATTAGTATATATCTAATTAACCACAGATGACCATTCCACTGCTGGATCCCCAGCCTGATCCGATAGTCATGTTGAACCCCAGAGATTCAACTCGATTTGTCTTTGACAGTCAGACAAACTTCCAAAAATGCTCTTCGCTCCAGAGACGCATATACTAGATCTTCATGGGCCCGGGCATGGAGTACCATTGCCGGTTTGGCTTTCTTTCCTACTAGTATTTTCTTCTTACTAGTATTTTTTCAATTCTCTCCTTTCCACTAATCGACCTTCTATTTCACTGTCACCACTCACATCAGGCATTTATTCACACAGCTACATAGATACCTACTGCCGAAGCTTACGCTTTTGTCATACATCCACCATCGACTCACATTTATTCACCCCCATCATGAGGCACACAATAAAGGACTATGAAGACCTGAGATCGCTGCTCAATTGCTTGGAATCACATTGTTGTGATTTCATATTTTTCATGACCTTATTTCGCAAACCGACGGGTGATGCATACTTTGCTTGGCATTAGGGCTATACTGTCCATACTACTTCCATAGATCTAAGATCACGAGTTCCCAAATAGGCATTAGCAGCGATATTCAACGATGTGACTATGGACCTCTATACCTTACAATGATAAATAAGTTGTAGAATAACAGTGCATTTGTATTCCATAATAATTGGACTTGGTTCCCCCTTTTTTTCTCCCAAAGATCACAATAGTCGTGTAACAACGTCTCACAACTTCTTCCCCAGTCGTGAATAAAATACCTTTAAATTACTTCAATGCCTCTTTTCATTAAAGTTTTCAGCTCCGCAATACATTAATTATTGTTCAATACGGGTGAGCTTAGGAGTCTCCAGGTCGCCAAGCCGTACGAATCACCAGTCATTACCAGTAATTTGTACGGCCTGGCGTTCCGGGGACGAAAAGCCCATGACGGAGGGGTATGGAAGTTCCTTACTTTATGCATTGAACAAAACCGTCCGTAGCAGCTCAATCCACATGTTTCATCCCCGTTTCCATCAATGATACTGGTAATGACCATACTATATCCGATTCCCGATCAATTGGCATTACAAATCTTCCACCAATTTCCTACCTCCGTAGATAACTCAATGTAGGAGTCTACACTTGACAACACCAGCTCCGCCCATCACTGACCTGTTGCACATACGCCCCGAATCGCGATCTGAGGTTGTAAGAAAGGGCTACGAACTTGCATTCCGGTCGTGGCTCGATACCATCGGGATGTCTTTTATTTTTGTGAAGCTGGTCTATTATCGGAATTGATCCAGTTTGACCCTGACGACGTGCGAATAGTAGGGACCGGGGTGATCTCCGATCAATCAACAGGGTAGAGAGACTAGTATGCCCTACTTTGAGAACCGGTAACAAAACGCGGAGCAGATGATCCAAGTTAGAAGGAACAGTATACTGGCTTCTAGTTTGAATAATGCGTCAGCCATACCTTGATGAATCCGGGGGATCATGGGGTTCGTATTTGCTTTCATAGCTGGCTGATATACCGTTGATTCTGCGACAGTCTATCTAAGGGGTTCCTTGCAAGTAGGGGGGATATTGGAGTGCACTGTCGCTGGAAGTATCTAGTTCCATACTCCGCAAAGGTACGAGATATATATACGATCGTTTTTCCTCATCAGAGACTAAATCCAGAGAATGATGTCGTATGAGGCTAGACGACAGGCGCGCAATGGTGGGATCAAGTTTAAAGAAATGGCTCAGAGGATATATAGTAGATTGATTGTTCTAATGAATCAAATTTATCAAAATAAAATGTCGAGGCTCAAGATGCGGCTAATCTCAGCTAGCAGGTGGCAAAGAAGCTGTAGACTGTAGTCAATATGCAATATTAACAACATACTAACATACAACACGATATAAACCCCCAAACAACATCAATAAAGAAGCCCCAAACAATCCACACTCTCTACCCCCCCCCCCAACACGCTCAATAAATAAATAAATCGATCCATAAGACAGCGCATACCCAGATCTACATTGTATAAAACTTCCAACCAATTCGAATCGCTTTTCGGGCTGAAACGCCAGAAACCCGAAATAATCCAGATTTGAACAGTTTGAAAAGTTGCGACCGTGGGCCTGTTCATTTTGATCTGGACTGGATTTCCTGATTGGGATGGTTGGCTGGTTGGCTGGTTGCCTCGGTGTCACCTGATTTGGTGGTGCCTATCTTGTTTTTACATCTATACATGGATTGTTGTCTATGACTTTTTTTGCTATTTGTATTCTTCACTTAAGGGTGTCCTTTCTGAGTTTAGTATGGCATTGGGTATGGAATATAGTAGCTACTGTGTACATAGTATGTATATGGCTTTGGCATGAAAGGGAGAGTAGGTGTACCGTTATTTAGATATAGCAGTATTTAGTTACACTGACAGTATAGGCACTTGAAAGTATATCTTCTATTATTCTTGCTCTCTTATAAGTTATTGAGTACAGTTATAATGATATATATCTGTGACACAAGGTGATGACAAGAAAGCTTGAGAAGTTAAGATTTGATATGCAAGGTCCCGAAAGCTACTAAATCAGCCTCCATTTGATTATATTTAATGCAGTTCCTGGTTTTGGATAAGAGCCCCTAAATAGTGATCAAAACATAAATATGGAAAATAAAAAGGAAATGATGATATTGGTGAGGTCATCAAAAATGCAAAAAGATAAGAATATTCCGGTGCGGGGAATCGAACCCCGATCTCCTGTGTGAAAGACAGGTATGATAGCCGTTACACTACACCGGATGTTGTTATAATATCCTTTATTATTGGGTTATATATTACAGCCAATTTAATCATTGCACATAATGCTACAAGTTGACCTGTGAGGAAATAGTTGTTCTGCATGTCTATGAACTATCATTTATTGAGGGAAATATAAAATTTGTCTATGCCCATACAGTATAAATATGTTGTAGTCCTGGGAATATAGGATATGCACAGTGTACACTATTGAAACAACGCACAGAAGACTTCAATTTCCCACCGCAATTGCAGTTCGCTGGTAGAGGCTCCCCTGTGTCTTCAGTGGATACTCCTCTACAACACGCTTATCTTGAACGCTTGCCAAAACCTCTGCAGACATCTGTGAAGGCTCTCCCCAGCCGCCTCCCCCAGGAGTCAAAATGACAATGCGATCTCCCGGGTTGAACTTTGCCGTCTTCCTAGGGCCTAAGGCCACCCGCCGCGTTGCTCCCGTGACAGGGTCCTTTCTAATCCAAATATTCTCACCTCGCTTGCCATCTTCACCTCCTGCGAGGCCATATGGCGCTGTTACCCGTCGATCGGAAAGTATAGATACTTGCAACGGGATCCGGAACTCGATATCGCGGACACACCCATCACCGCCACGACGAAGACCGCTGCCGCCGCTCCCCTGGCGAATCGAGAATTCATGAAGGATGACAGGATATCGTTTCTCTAAAATCTCGGGATCGGTGATTCGTGTGTTTGTGATGTGGGTGTGGACGCCGCTGGTACCATCCCAGGTAGGTCCTGCCCCTGCACCTCCCGCAATTGTTTCATAGTATCCGAACCCCTTGACCACCTCGCCAGTAACGGGGTCTGTGCCCCCGTAACCAAAGGTCAAATTATTCATTGTACCCTGAGAGGCGGCAGCCACCTTAAAGGCTTTGAGAACGAGATCGGCGATTTTGGACGATGTCTCGGTCGTGCAGCCAACTGTCGCGGCGGTCAGAGACGGGCTCAAGATGGTACCCTCTGGACAAACTATCTGAATTGGCGTCAGACAACCCTGATTAAGAGGAATATCGGCCGAGATCATAGATCGTAGGCAGTACTGGTAATGTCAGCGATAGGTAAATTAATATGGGTATGGTCTGACCTACCATAATGGCCGAATGTAAGCAAGCTGGTGGGCAGTTCAGGTTTCCTGAATGTTCCGGTCCAGTGCCTGTGAAATCGAATATCGTATTGCCTGTCGTTTTATCAATTGTGATACGCAGATGGAATGGGATGCCATCATCATTTCTCTCGCTGGCCTCGAGTACCCCGTCTTCGTACTGCTCGGCGAAGCCTTTAAGCAAATCCCGGACAGCCTGGGCAGCGTTTTCTTGAATTGCCTTCATGTAGAACTCAACTACAGGCCAGGTAAATTCTTTGATTAGAGCCTGAATCAACTGGATGCCCTTTTGGTTTGATGCCACAGCTGCCTTCAAATCGGCGATGTTGTCATTTAACGTACGAGTTCCGCTGCAGCCTGGATACGTAGCAGGAATCTCATAAAGATGCTTGATCAACCCAGCTTCGTCAAAGACACCTCCCTTAACAAGTTTGAATGATTCAATAGCTGCACCCTCTTGCCAGAGCTCGGTAGAATCAGGAGGCATCGAACCCGGGGCGATACCGCCCACATCTGCATGATGGCCGCGGTTGGCCACGTAGAACAGGATTGCTGATGGGCACTCATCATCATCAAATACAGGCGTAAGCGTTGAGATATCTGGCAGATGAGTGCCACCAGTCGAGGGATGGTTACTAATTATAACGTCTCCCGGTTTCAATTCCCCCGGTGGGTACCTCTCAATTTGTGCAACAACAGCTGTACTCATAGAGCCGAGGTGACCCGGAATATGAGGGGCATTAGCGACAAGTCCCCCGTCTGCAGAAAATATTGCACATGAATAGTCCAGTCGCTCTTTGATATTGACAGATATGGACGTTTTCTCCATTGTATGACCCATTTGCTCTGCCACGGTCATAAATCGATGACTGAAAACGCTCAACTGGACAGGGTCTACAACGTCGGTGGAAAATTGCTGTTGGGTAATGCTTCCCACTTCAAGTACGACATGCTCGGGCAATATGGTAGCCTTGCTTGCGTGGTCTACAACGATAGTTTGGGTTTCGTCAATAATCATACTCGGTCCACTGAAACAGGTTCCGGGTTCCAGGCAATCCAAAGTGTAAACATTAGAATCAGCCCACCCAGAATTGTCGAAAAACACCTTTCTTTTGAACGCCGGTTTTGCGGCTGTGAGTTTTGGTTGCTCATTTACCTTATTAAACTCTTCATATGGGCTAGAAATGCCCACCACCCGCGATCTCCCGATACTCCGTACACGAACGTCATCAATCAGTATGTCTCGAGATTGGGAGAATCCGAACTCCTGGGCATGTCTAGCGTTGAAAGCTGATCCAAATTCCGAGAGTTGGTCTGGCTTGGGTATCATCAAGGTTGTATCACTTCCCTGGTATTTCATATTCAGGAAGCAGTCGTGTACAATAGATTCTGTCCCGAAGCCTTGATTCTTCAGCCCCTCCACTCCTTTCCTGCATATTGCGGCTAGTCTTGTCTCGAGCTCAGGTAGAGCATGCTCTTCAAATTTGCATGCAACAGGCTCCTGATTTTCAACCACCACATCTGCGAGGGCCATACCATACGCCGATAAAATACTCGAGTACCGGGGGATAATCGCTTTTTGGATGCCGAGGTCTCGTGCAATGAAAACGGCATGTTGTCCACCAGCACCTCCGAAGCATCCAAGGTTGTGACTGGCCGCACTATATCCACGGCCTTCACTGAGCTTTCTGATAGGCCTCGTCATAGTTGCATTGGCAATGGATAAGAACCCCAGCGCCAGTGTTTCTGGAGTGAATGCCTCTCCACCTTCCTTCTCTTTGTTCACGGTCTCGGTCAAAGCATTGAATTTCTGCCTCAAAACATCCATATCCAGGGGCTTTGGGAAATATTCTGGAATAATACGCCCAAGAAGTAGATTAGCGTCCGTTACAGTCAATGGGCCACCGTTTCCATAGCATGCCGGGCCAGGGTCAGCGCCAGCACTCCTTGGTCCAACCTTGAGCAAACCGCTTTCCCAGGTCAGAATTGACCCCCCTCCAGCGGCCACCGTGTTTATATCGAGCTGTGGCGTTTGGATAGTGACTTCAGCAATAGTATTTTCGAATATATGTTCAAGTGCTCCAGAATACCGAGCCACATCCGTACTGGTACCACCCATGTCGAAGCCTAATACAGGCCGACCTTCCGTTGCATCATAACACGTTTTCGACAATCCCACAACTCCTCCAGCTGGACCACTTAAGACTCCTCGCAGGCCGGAGAAAGCTTTCCATGTCGTCAAGCCACCGTCAGATTGGCTGAGCAACACCTTGTTTGCGTTTTCATCTTCTAGGTGCCCTTTGAACCCCTTTCGGAAGCTTTCAAGATAAGATGCAGTCATTGGGGTAAGATATGCATCCGCCACAGCGGACTGACTTCGGGGCACGAACTTTGCCATTGTTTGTAGGGCTGATGATGCGGATACCTTGAAGCCCATATTCTCTGCTAATGTAGCTACTTGACGCTCATGAACAGGGTATGTATACGCATGCATGAACCCAATAGCTACATTTTGGTAGCCCTGTGCTTTCAGAGCCTCCAACTGGAATCTAACAGCTTCAAGGTCTGGTTTCTTGAGTATTCTCACTACTTCACCAGACAGACCCATCACCAAGCTGGAATCTGACGCGACATCGATGGCCTTCGATTCAGGGTCTTCACTATATCCCTCAATGGTGATACGCTCATCAACTTCCACGACAGACTCATATAGCTGCTTCAGGCGTTGGACTGACAGGTCAAAAATATTTGGTCGGGCTTGGTTTCCGATGAGAAGCGAATCACGAAAGCCTTTAGTGACAATAAGCGCAACGCGGTCACCCTTCCGCTCTAGAAGGGAGTTTGTCGCTACGGTCGTTCCCATGCGGATTGACTCGACGGACGAAAGATCTAGTGGGCACTCTTTGGGTATTCTAGTGCCACCTGCAATTTCAAGAATCCGCCTGATGCACTCTATCGGCGCATCGTCGTACTCGTCTGGGGATACCGAAAGGATCTTGAATACAATATGACCTTGACGTCCTGGGACCTCCGCCCAAGCATCAGTAAATGTGCCGCCTCTGTCGATGGCGATACGAATTCCATTTGTCGTCATTGTGAGAAGTGAAAGTGATTGAATGAGATAGTTGTCGGCTGACGGAAATACAGGGATATCTGAGCATGCACGGATCCAGCATTTTATAGCCTTGAGGGTATTTGAGCTTTGAATCCCATCCCATAGTCGATTCTGCGGGGTATATGTTAGTTTGACATGATACTGGAGCGGTACTGGTTGGAGATAATGAAGATCCGGCAAATCGGGCAAGAACCGAGAGCGGGTCGGTATCGGGTCAAACTGCCGTCTATCGAAACCCCGCACGCAACAGTGCTTGGCTTGGGCTGTGAAACATTGTGGAATGATATTTATGAATACTAAATTGTTAGCAATATAAGAGGCTAGTGGGTCACAATGAAGCAAAGCAAGCGTGCACAGAGGCTTTTTGCTGCGTAAGTATCCGCCCTTTAGGATCGGTTGATATAGAAGTTGCCGAGACTGAATGATAGATAGTTGCTATCGATGCCATGCACACAAAATCAAGTGCTCAGGAGATAATCCATGTCGTTCCTGCATCCAAGCAAGCAAAGTCGACCAGTGTGTGTTCCCGGCACGAGAGAGAAAAGTTACCGTCTCGGAAAAGTAAGGCGCTTGTCTCACAAGAAAGCTTTGCTCTCGGTTAACTGGAATAGTTATTTGAGAAGCCTAGAGGAGGACAGCAAATGCTTGCAAAGTATCGTAAAAGGTCAATCTTCAAAAGAACAAGATGCAGGAGCAAGAGACGAACTGGAGTCTGATTCACTCTCCCATGAGGAAGATGGAATTGTGAACCCTCTATTCGAAGTTCGATCCGAAAGTATCACCGGGAAAATACCTGCAGAGCGTGGGTTTCTAGGCGAGGCGTCATGCATGACATTTGGTGATCGTTTATTGCACTGTGTCAATAAAGTAGAGAACCTTTCTAGCGCTACCTGTTCCCAGTATTATCAAACGAAAAACGCCAAACAAGTACTTAATGAGGATGAGTATAAGCTACCAGACAGAATTAGGACGAAATTGCTTCTCAATATTGCAATGCGCTTTATTGGCGATGATCGTCATATTTTTTTTGAAAATCGCATTTATGCGGGAGGTGGAAGCTGTTTACCGCAAGGAATTGCGACCGACTGCTCTTTGGCTATCCAAGCTGTACGCACTGATTGCGTTGGGAGAGCTTTATACTAATCAGAGAGGATCAGCAGATAGGCAATCAATTCCGGGAACAAATTATTACCTACAGGCATTGAATATGCTTCACGATACCTATGAAGAAGCAAGCGTACAGCATGTCGAGGTGCTCATATTATTGGTAGGTGCCGCTTATGCCCTAGATGGGCGTTTAGTAATTGGTAGCAGGGTTATTATTCAAACAGTTTGGGGCGCATTCGGTCCGCATACGCCTACAGCGGACTGGCTTTGCGGCTTGCATTAAGCCTGGGTATGCATAGACTAGACTCTAGCACGCCAACGACAAATGCAGTAGAGCTTGAAAGCCGCAGGCGTACTTGGTGGGTGCTTTATTGCTTCGAACGAATGTCGGCTTCTAAGCTCGGGTTACCCATATCGGTTCGAGACGAAGATATCGACATTGAATTGCCCTCTATGGATGGCCTCACAACGGAACAACGGGAGGAGTTTGCTGATCCAGCCCACTTGCGCGCTAGTGTGCAACTTGCTCGCATCACTGGTAATATATGTGAGTTTACCGTACTTAATGGATGTTAACTTTCATGTTAACGATGCAGTGACGGAGATATACTGCTTGCCAAAAAGGGCCAAAGGGGTGTTTTTGCAAAGGGTCCATGGTATCTTAAAGCAACTTCGAGATTGGAACGATGCCCTGCCCCTAGGACTTTTGCCTTTGGGAATGTCAGACGCCGCGTCCCGTCGCCAGTCTTCACATGGTGTATAATGAGTGCATCATTCAAACAACACGGCCAGTCTTGTTACATCTGTTCCGAAGACGATATCAGCGCAACGAAACTCCAAGAGTTTTGGAACATCAGAATTCTTCGCCTATCACTATTGTGTTGGCGGATAGCTGTGTCAGTGCAGCTATGGCCTCGTGTTGAATTATGGAAGACTTGTTCATCGACGGGGCCATTGCAACCTTTGGGTATTGGGATGCACAGCATCTCTTCTCATCGTCATTGATTTTGATAATTTCTGCCCTTTTGAACCCGAAAGCATCCACATCTGATCTACTCCAAACCGCCAGCAACATCCTCTGTACTATGCGAGATCGTGGAAACATTCCCGCAGCAGATTATAGCGAGCGTCTTGCATTCATCCAAGCCAGCATCTCCAGTTTGCGGATCGACTCTAGCACTGAAAGTGCAGCCGCAGGCTTAAGTAAAGCCCAGTATAACACACAAGAGCAGCATGTTGGCTTGGCAAGTAATGATATCAATCACTCTTGTGCTTCTAACCATGGAGCACTCTCGACAAGAGTTGATGGCGTTGATTCGGAAATCAATATCAGCATAACTGGGCGGGAAATCTTGGCCCATCCCTTGATAGATACTTTTCTTGGTGAAAACGCATCTACCTGGCCCAATGAGATGTTCATGGATGATGGTGAGTGGAGGAGTCTAGCGACAGAGATAGAAGAACATTTCCTATATCAAGTATAACTTCAGTTCGATACCAGAGTGACATTCTTAAGATTATGTTGCATACAGAACTGGAATATGTAGTCTCATTTCTAGAATGAACCACAATTTTTAAATACAACACAAGAATGACTTGTTGCTGAGGTACAGGATAGTTTTGTAGCTAGATGTATAATGTAATGAGCAGTAGGAATGTAAGTCATGTGTTTGACAGGCAAATGTTTCTGGGTCACATGCGTTATGTAAAAATGAAAACAGAGAAACAAAGGCCCTAGCGGACGAACCTGTACAGTCACCGTTCCCTACAGATGAGTGCACTACCCGGTGGCGCAGAGAAATAGACCGAGACAGGATAAACTAATCCAAGAAACTATTCAGGGATAAATCTGGATAATTTAATGCGTGAATGGGTGTCTCGACTCATAGTATGATCAGGAAAAGCGGAGTTTGACTTCATCATCTCTAGCCTTATGTTACCTTCTCTCTCATATTAATCTGCCTAGTATAGTTGTAATTTCTAAGCGCCTTTATAGTCACACTAATCCGACATGTTAATTGTCTTTATTTTTTTTCGAAAAAAAAAATTTATAACCAACATAGTCATACACAAGGGTTGGACCGTTACTTAAGTTTTAAAGTCCACCAGCCGGTATAGCGCCCCTGCGTGAACTTTATGCAGGATTATCTGTAGTACGTACATGCATGCGGTACTGATTGATTGATTTGATGATCAGTACACAAATGACTAAGTATTACTTAGTCTCAATAAATTGTTGTTTCAAGACCAAACAAGAATAACCAATGTAAAGGCATCAATAGAACTCCTTAGGTAGAAGTGTTACAATGGATGATCGGAAATTAGGTGGCGATAACGAATGGAATGGTTCGCAGCCTATCAAACTAGTGGGTCCACTACAAGTATATCCACCAATGAAACCTCAGGCTGGAAACACTGCCTACGCTAAGCCGCATTGTTGCCTTAGATCACTTGCCTGAATTTCCCTACTAAAATGTCATCATTTCTCCCTTTCCCCCTTCACATTACAACTGAAGTCATCGTTCATCATCATCGAAATTATCCTTGACATCTATTATCCATCTTCTTCGTATTTTGGTATCCTTTCTCTTTCTTGCATTTAAGTCTCCAACTCAGTACTTTATTAGGTACTGGTTTGCAGTCATGGTGGTCTCGTCCTTTGTTCGTCGGGGCATGGAGCGGGCCTCCGAGATGCCCATGAAGTTTAATGATCCCGATGTGCCCTCCATCCACCTTTCTGGCTGGCTGGCTGGGCTTTTTGTTTTCTCTGTTTTGGCATACTTTTTTGTCCTCTTTTCTGTAGGTTTCCTCCACTTTCCTTTTCCGGCCTACAACCTTTGCCCTTGTATTCACGCATCTATTCAGAAAGCTACATACGATAACGGCGGTGCTAACTGGTAACTATAGATTGAATATACATATGGGATGGTGGTCGCAACTCTTGCTGCGGTCGAAGATACGAACCCCGATATCTACGTTCGCATCGACACCGACTTCGATGCCAATAAGCCAGTAGACCCTGCTGAACCAGAGTTGGCCGCTCCTCCGAAGCCTATCACTAGCAAATTGCGTAGCACTATTGTGCACCTTCGAGCTCGTGCCGGTTTCTGGTCTCGCTTCCGCGGCTTTGGTGCATTCATCACATATACATTGGCCCAAGGATTCTTATATGCTATTTTGCCTGTGGCGCTTTCCAATCTCGCCGGGCAGTTTTTTTGTAGGGTAATTGTTGGTATGGCCCTGGCTAACCTTGATTTAACCTGGGTGCATGTGGTGATCTCCGAGCCATCTCCCAAGCGCTTCTACCAACGGATCCCCGACTACAAGACGTGGCTTAAGTTTGCCCCGGTTGTTGCCCTCGAGCAGTGTGTTGTCTTTGCTGCCTTCTATATTCCCCTCCTTATCATTGTCGCTACCGGGAATGTGGTCAACATTGACATCAAACCAACTTCTGATGACTTTGATGCCGGAACGGTCTACCGTGCGGCCACTGCTGTCATCGTGCCGTGCCTGAGTGCCCACCTTGCGTCCATCCCTGCCCGTGCTATCACTATCCGTGTCGCGGCTTCTATGCTGCCAGAGGAGGATGAAGCGATCGTGCCTTTTGACCGTTCTTTTGGTGGAAAGGTAGTTCCTGCTATTCTCGGAGGGAGCGGTAAGCTCGGCATTGCCGATGCGTGGAAGAGCTTCGATGGCCCTGCTCGCATCCGCTACTTGAAAGTTTTCGGAAAGACCTTCGCGATGGAATGTGCCGCAATTCTGTTCTTCGCTCTGTTGCTAGGAGGCCAGGTCTACGCTGGTGCGGTGACTTATGGCATTCGACGTAACGGAAGCGATGCTTAGACATTTCCCCCAAACTCTATAAAACCTGACGTACATGAAATTTGTTCTTTGTTGTATATCTTGAATAACTCTACCGCGTTGATATTTTGAGAATTATGTTATTAATCGATAAGCGCGAGCCTTTCAGGGGCTATCTTTAAGCAAAGAGCTAGTCACTAAACCACGGTAAACCTGGCAGAGTATTGCGGTGCAAACTATATATTTTTTGACCATGTTTCCTCGCGTATTCATTACATAGAGAAGAATAAACCCCACTTCAGCTGTAGTTCCGTTCTTGTGATTTGGAGGGTGAAAGGACCATTCGTCATTGTCAAGTCCAACAATTCGACACCTGAGAATTAGGGGGTTGACTAAGGCATCCGACTGACCAATAGCCCCGCCCCCCACTCGGCCAAACACACCGCCCTCAGTGGGCTTCCATTCTTTCCCTCTTTTTCTCTCTCAACCATTTGGGTACCTTCTGGGTATACTTAGAACTCGGTTGATCTTGGTCGGCGACTTATTTATGCGTTCTTATAGCTTCCCTTTCCTCTAACTTTCTGTCTATTCTCTCGCTCGGTTCCGAGATCGGAGATCTCACCAACGATACACTCATCATGGCAACAACACCAGCAGGGCGCATGCTGTCACGACAGCTGCAACAGATGCAAGCTGATAAGGACATCCCTGGCATCAGCTGTGGGCTGGTCGATAGTAATGTGTTTGAGTGGGAGGTGATGCTCATGATCTCGGATGATGTCAAGCTTTACGGCGGTTAGTGCAAATTTACCGACTCCGATAAGAGCTGATATGAAGAGTTGAGAAATAGCCGCTCTTCAGATTTGTTGCTTTGTACTGATTTAATCTTGCTACGACTAGGGGGCTTTTTCCGTGCTCGACTCACCTTCCCTTCTGAATACCCACACATGCCTCCGAAGATGAAGTTCGACCCACCGCTCTTTCACCCGAACAGTATGTATACCCCGCCCTCTCCCAGGTTTCGGAGTCATTAACAAGGCCATAGTCTACCCCAACGGTGATGTCTGTATCTCGATCCTCCATCCACCCGAGGAAGACAAATACGGTTATGAGTCTGCGGCGGAACGCTGGTCCCCCGTCCAAACACCCGAGACGATTTTGTTGTCTGTGATCTCTATGCTCTCGAGCCCTAATGATGAAAGCCCGGCCAACGTGGAAGCCGCTCGCCTATGGAGGGAAGATCCAAAGGAGTTCAAGAAGCGCGTTCGTCAGTGTGTTCGGGCTAGCTTAGGTGAGGAATAAATCGCTCACGGTGCATGATGGCGTCTATACGTGATGGGGAGTCTTTTGGCTGTTAGGTGAAACGAACGGTCAACCATTTCTTCTTTATTCTCTTCGCATGATAGACTGTTGGTCTATCTGGTAGCGACAGCGGTCTGTCTCCGTGATTCATTTATTCCCCTTTCATTTCGATTGTCCTGGAGTTACACGATATCGGCCCGGAGTTTACATTTGGTCATGGTAGTTTTGCATCTACGTTGTTTATATTTCCTTGATTTTACTGCAGTGTAGTGCTGCCGACATAAATGCAGCTTGAGACGATGAACATATCTATCTGCGTCTATCTTCATTGCTTTGATATATATATATATATTTCGTAGGGTATCTCATGGGTTCACATAGTGGGTAGATTATGCAGCATCCCCGTTCTTGCGCCCCTTCCGTAAGGAGGGCAAGGAAAAACCCGGGTGTAAGGCTGTCAGGGACAGGCATGCTAGAGCAACCATCCTATCGATGTTCAGTACCGTGACATGGCTTCCAAGGTAAGAACACTTACATTCCGTCCAGTACGAGGAACTCGTCTTCCCTCTGCATCAGGGGATTGCCCCATCCACCTGCCATCTCCGGAATACTGTGCCAGTCAGCACCTATCATCGACATCTGAGGAGTACCATTCTTACCGGTAAATGCACCGAATCAGCACAGTGAAGTAGGCGAAGACATCGGCGAAAATCACCAATTTGATGCGCCATCCATCGCCGTTACCGAGAGATTTCTCCACCGATCCCCGCTGCCGGATATACCGAACAAAGTACTCCAACGCCAACAACCCACAAACTGACATAGTCGCCACCTGGAAAGCGATACCAGTGATAATAATATTATTGCCCGCATTAACGAGGTCGAGCTGATCACTTCCAGCCGCCGCAGCCACACCACCACCTGCCGCCTGCAGGATCAAGGATCCAATATCACAGCCGATAAAGATCCAGGTGAAAAGCTTCGGTTTCAGACGCGAATACTCCGGGCCCAGGGAGAGGATGACGTGTTTGAGGGTGAGGTAGATGCCGGCTGCGATGAAGGTCGGGCCGAGAATGATACACACGATCTGGAGCTTGAAGGCGCCGTTGTCCCATGGGTTCTTGTTCATCAACACTCGACCGATGTATCCTGCCATTTCGAGGAGCGTGCCGACGGCTAACGCGACCATTAGGGTCCATGATCGGAAGTAGATGCCGAATCCGAGCTGGAAGACTCCGCAGAGACCGAAGAATACCGCGAAGAAAATGTTGCCGCCGTAGTTAGGGTAGTAGCCGTATGTCGTGGCTTCGACGGGACACAGTTCACTAACTTGGGTACAGACATCGTAGCTGGCCATGGCGGGTTAGGGCTTTGGTGAAAATGAATGTATGTATGTACAGCGATTAATTAGTAAGCGTTAACAATGGACAAATGAAGAATTATGCCATAAACAAAAGGGTAAAGAATGGAGGGAAAAAAAGATGAACAAGTAATTATATGTACAACTCGGTCAGAAAGGACGAGGAATTAGTAACTTGAAAAAAGGAAAGGAAGTACCGCCATGACCCCAGTATATTTTAAGCCCCGTCTCATCGCTTCGATTGCCATGATTATAGTGGATCCTTGTCGGTAAATTCCTGCTTCTTGGAGGAGAATATTTCCATCGGCAATGCTTTTCATTGGTTCGCATTCGCATTCGCCATCGCTCTCGTTTTCGCTGCCCCACTCGCCGTTCCTGTACGCTGACTATGGACCCTGATTGTGTGTTCACTGCCTCGTAATGACTCGCCGATTCGTGTACTTTTCTTGGACGAGAGTCCGATATTCCTTTATTCGTCCGTATTTGTGAATCCTATTGTTATGGCTGATAAGGCGTAAACATACTACACACAGCCACTCGGGGAGAACAGTGTAGTACGCCATATCGGCATGAATAGTGGCCGCAGTGGATACGCCAAAATTAGATCTCCACTGGTGTCACTCTCGTTCGGGATGTCAATAGGCACATCCCGCTTCCAGAGACTCGAGATTTGACATTTTACATACATGTTCACTATTCAGATATAAACATGGTTGACTAAGTCCACGTGACATCAGATTCCAAAGAAAAATTTTTCTCTTTTTGTTGGTTATGGTTCTCCACGTGCATCCACGTGTTGATTCCCCCACGTGGATGACAATAACATTATCAATCAACTTCTGTTTCTGGACTCTGACCCGTCGACATGCCTCGTAGGTCGCATACCAAGTCCCGGAATGGATGTGATCAGTGCAAGAAGAGACGTGTGAAGGTGGGTTCGTCTGTTTGTCTTTATCCTATCAGTGGATGCACCAATGAATCTTTCCGACGAGCCATTGCTGTCGAGACGTATCCACATCTATCACTTTATACTTCCCATACCCACAGCTGTAGCTCTTAAATCCACCCAATGACATTGCAGCGTCTGATCAAGCTCATCGTATCAGCATCTGACATCATATAGTGCGATGAACAAGGGCCTCCATGCTCAAACTGTGCCTCCCGGGAGCTCCGCTGCACCTACTTAAACACACCCACAGCACGTACCCCAGTCAAGTCGATATCTAGGAGCCCAACATCCAATCACCCGAGACAAGATGTCAACACAGCACCCAGCACTCCATCAACATGCTCCCGCAAACGGGAGCTAGAACTCATGCACAAGTTCTCCACCGAAACATACCAAAGCCTCTGCAACCAAGCCACAGACTACTACGTCTGGCAAGTCATCATGCCGCGCAAGGCTCTCGAGCACGACTTCCTCCTCAGCGGCATCCTCGCCGCAGCCTCCCTGCACACAGCAACAGGCCTCCAACCCCCAGAAGCCTTCTCCTACATCGACACCGCCCTAGAATACTACAACCAGGGCCTCGCGCCCTTCCGACAAGCAATCGACAACATAAACCCGCACAACGCCGACGCCGTCTTCGCCCACTCCGTCATCATAATCATGGTCTCCATCGCCCTCCCCAGACTCACAGCCTCAAGAGGCGAAAGCTCCAGCATGACCGAGAACATCATCTGCGTCTTCGAACTCCTCCAAGGCGTCAAGAAGATCTTCTCCATCGCCCTCCCCTGGCTCCAGAACAAATTCTTCGCAGCAAACCACTTCTTCTTCGACAGCTTAACCGCCCAGTTACACCCAGACACTGAAGCCGCCTTATCCCGCCTAACCGCTCTAAACGATACCATCCTCGCAGACACCGATCCAGACCAACACCGCATCATCAAAGAGTCCATCGCCCTCCTCCGCCGCAGCTACGTCCGGTTCACAAATTACCACGACGCAGCCTCCGTCCTGTCCTGGCTTGCAGCCGTAGACAAAGAATTCGTCCTGGTGCTCTGTCGCCGCCAACCTCTCCCTCTCCTCGTCCTCATGCACTGGGGCGTTCTCCTAGGTGAACTAGACGCAAAGACCTGGTGGGCCAGGGACTCCGGCTCCGTCCTCGTCTCCGAGACTTTACTCGCTCTACGAGATTGCGATATGCGGCTCGTAGACGCTATACTGTGGCCGAAGAAGAAACTGGGCATGTGAGCTGTCAAGTCCATGCTTGTTTATGTCTCGACTGATGTTTAGACACCTACATTATCTCACTTATGCTCATGATACCCGGACTAAGATCTCACGATTATCGACAGTACATATATTCTTATGAAGTCATTTGTACAGATATAGCATTTATTCATCCTTAGATACATCGAATCATGATCCAGGATACACTAGACTACAAAAGACAACATACCACATACTGTTAAAAATATATCCATACCCATCACAATAATACAGTTGAAAACAAAGCATACCTACGACCAACACATTTCAAAAAGAAAAGAAAAGAAAATAATTGATAAAATCGTATACATAGAACAACAAAACATATACCAAACACTAACCTATGTACTATAATCATCTCACCCCATATATAAACTGTATAATGTCATGACCACAACAAGAATTCATCAAACACCTCTTATTAAATCTAGAAAGACTTGTTTCCACCACCACACCAGCAGCGACCGTCGCCTTCGCGCTCGACTTGGACGAGGATATCCATGTTTTTGTCGCGGAGAAAGTCGACGGCTCGTTTGCGGACGTCTTCGGGGTCGGCGGTGCGGGCGGCGATGATGTGGATTACGCCGAGGACGTTGGGTGGGTCGTCGTGGGAATGGGAGTGGGAGTGGCCGTGGCTGTGGTCGTGATCGTGGCTGTGACTGTGACTATGACTATGGTTGTGGGAGTGACTGTGGGAGTGAGAATGACCGTGACTGTGGGAATGGGAGTGGCCGTGGGAATCGTGATCATGGTCCGATTTTGCTGTGTCGTCGAGCCAGAATTTCGGGACAGTGTACCCTACCACGCCGCGGAGGGAGCTTACGCCGGCGAGGGTCTCGCGGACGTTGTACTCGACGTCGGCTGGTAGGGCGAGAAGCAGTGTTTTCGCTGTGCTGCTGACGAGCGGGACTGCGGAGGCGAAGATTAAGATGGCGATGAGGCAAGATGCAATGGGGTCGTATCCTGCCCAGCCGGAGAAGTGGACGAGGATGGTGGATATTACGACGGCGACGGAACCGAGAGTGTCGGCGAGAATGTGGAGGAAGATGCCGTGCATGTTCTCGTTACCGTGGGAGTGGCCGTGGCCGTGGTCATGTCCATGGTGCGCGTGATCGAAGGCCATGATTCCGACGAGATTCACTAGGAGACCGGCGAAACTGACCACCAGTAGCTCTCCAAGACGGTGCATTTGGCTGCCGGATGACAGCCTCTCGACCGCTTCGTAGATAATCTCGATACTTATGATCCTGTAGATGAAGTCAGACATGGGCGAATAGCAAAGGGGGACAAATGATTACGAACATGAGGAAAACGCCATTGGCAAACCCAGAAAGCGTGTCCACCTTGCCATATCCATAAGGAAACCGGGCACTGGGGGGCCACTTGCTCATGACTGCCGCACAGAGACCCACGACAAGTGCTAGACAGTCGAAGAACATATGGATACTATCGCTAAGAAGTCCCAGAGATCCGGTCAGGAACCCGTAGGATAGCTGAACAAGCATGAAAGCAAAATTGAGACTGTTCCGGTTAGCTTGACACACAAAACCAAGGGCAGCGTGTTGTTACCTCATAAAGTAGAAAATGCGGCGGGAGTCACTCTCCTTAAGTATACTGTACAAAAGCGGGTAGGGTTCGCTGTAGCGGATAACGATTTTCGTGAGTTTGGATCCGTCACTGCCGTGAGCATGATGGTGATGGTGGTGATGGTGATGATTATGGGCGTGCGTAGCCAGACGCAGCTGCCTATCCTCAAACCTCGCCGTGAGAAAAGCGATTCCAGACAAAACGCCCCTAGAAGCATATACTACATAGATGCTGTTACGAGACGATGGCGAGCATAGCAACGCGGCACCACCAGTCCCAATCGCAAGGCCAACCTTGTGCGGCGAGCGTAGACTGGTTGGTGCCACAAACATTAAGCATGCCGCTAAGATACCAGCCGTGACCATTGTGGATATGAAGTGCGAAAACTGACTGGACACACCTCCTATGACAGTCGTTGCGATTGCCAGAAGTGACCCGAAAAGCGCAGTCGATACGGCGCTGCTAACAGTGGCATCGGATACATCTGCTCTCGAAAGCTTCTCTTGGGAAGCTGCATCATGGACTGAATCTTCTGAATGCCCTAGGAATGGAGGGCGGACAGCAAAAATAGAGACAACCAAGGCTACATACCCCAGCAAAGGCTCTGAATCCCAGGACGCATTCAGTCCAAGAAAGCTCAACACGACAATAATAGCAATTATGCCGATGGTCAACTTCTTTTGACCGAATCGCACCTTGCTCAGTTGAGAATCAAGTGTCGGCACCCCGGAGGCGAGTGCTAGTGGTAGTGCGAATGCAACCAAGAATCCCCCCACCTTTAGAGCTGCGTAGATAGGTAATGCAATAGAGACCGCGCGAACAAAGGCACTGGAAACTACTTTCGGGTCGAGTTTCGAGGAAGTAATAACTGGATCGCCGTGAGTTTGGGATGAATGAAACCATTGCAACCCTCCGAGTATGATCATGGTGATGGCGGTCAGGAAGCATGTCCTCATTGTGATTCGGTCCAATTGCCCCGTGCTCACATATTCGACGCCCTTGCCGTCCGCTGCTGACTGTAAAGGTGTCCATTGCGCATTGTGTTCGTAGTACCACGAGAGTGCTACCCACGGAAGAGCTATGAGGAATCCAGCTACCCTCTCGCGGCTGGTCAAAGGTTAGTTCTGCTATTCAGGCGATGATACGAAAAACTTACTTCTTCAGCGACTCAGGATTTGTGGATATGATGGGTGTGTCTGGCACCAACCCCGTTACACTTCCACTATGACTGTGTTTGTGTGTATGGCCGTGGACACTCTCGGTGTGGTCCGAATTACCCCATATCCCACCATGGCTCGACGAGTGAGAGTGGGAATGGGAGTGGGAGTGCGAATGACAGTGCGCATGCGAATGCGAATGCGAGTGTTGATGGCTATGCCGTGAATCTAGAGCAGCCCCATTGGGTTGACCAGAGGCTGTCACAGGTTGCGACAGTGGCTGTTGGATCGACGTGGCATCAGAGGTAGAAAAGGAGATAGGACCGTGGGACCAGCGTTTCGAGCGAGAATGACCGCGAGAAGGTTTGTAATGCCCATGTCCAGGCGATGCGGGGGAGATAATATCCACACTGGATACCGGAGCCCCCGTCGACATGGTCCCAATGTTCGATTTTGGGACACTTGTTGAGTGGAGCACTAAGTGATATGGGCGGCGACCGTCAGGAGACGGGGGGAAAGCGGAGAGAAGTTCGATTGAAAGAGGCAATTCAGGGTCGGGAGATGTTTATTAGAGCTTTAGAAGCTCAGAGGGGGAGTCCAGGCAGGCGATTGAGGTAAGGGACACGGCATAGCGCCAAGGGACAACTGCAACAGCAAGTGCAGAAGCAAGGCAATGGGGGTTGTGGCAATTGGAAAACCCCCAGAAGACGATCTGCAGCCGATAACAAGGCCCACGTGATCCTCCTCTGTTTATCTCCGCCTGTCATCTTTCATTTTCATTCCTTAAACCACTTCCTCCTCTCTCCACTTTTATCACATTTCCCCAAAACTCTCACGAGGTGAAAGGAAATAAACCCCAGGTTTGAGTGGGACATAAACTACGGCCACATCCAATAAGGATAAATCATCCTTCATTCAGTCATCACTTGCAGTCGATAATCCTTTGCCCTTGCAGCATAGCCGCGCGGATGATCTAGCGCCCGTGTGGGGATTATTATTTATTGATTGATCGGACCATGTTTACTCCGTTAAGAGTCCATTGATCGTCGTCATCAGCTTAGCTTCGTTTTGACCACTTTTACACTCGAGAGTTTCGTCAATGGCTCCGTGATCATCGTTCAGTCTCGGTATTGATCATAATGCTAATTCTCAACGCATGACCTCTTTCCCTTTCCCTACAACTGCAACCCACCATGATTGAATCCACTATTACCGTTGCCTTTTATGTCTCTTCGGCAATTACCCTCTTAATACTCCTTCTACCGTCACAATACGTACCGAAACATTCTACAGCCCAGGATGACCCCGATAAACCTAAAACAACCGTACAGATCCTGGTTCTGGGGGACATTGGTCGCAGTCCGCGTATGCAGTATCATGCATTGAGTATCGCGAAAGGGGGAGCTCATGCAGAGATTATCGGATACCATGGTATGCAAGGAACTGGTGTTATGTATGCTTGTTATATATCTAATATTTTCTCATAGAGTCGGAAGTCCACCCCGATGTGTCTTCGAGTCCCGGAATATCGATTGTCGCACTTCCACCCCACCCGGCCTATCTACAAACGAGCAATAAGCTTCTATTCATGATTTTCGCTCCTTTGAAAGTCTTGTTTCAGGTTGTTTGTATATGGTGGACACTAGCATATCGTACACAGCCGGCAAAGTGGCTTCTTATCCAAGTACGTCTGGATCGCTGGAGGAATGGCTTGACTACAACACTAACGCAATAATCTTCACTACTCAGAATCCTCCCTCTATTCCGACCTTAGCGATTTCATCTCTAACATGTTTCCTCCGACATACAAACCTAATAATCGACTGGCACAATTTCGGATACTCCATTCTCGCACTCAAACTTGGAGACACCCATCCGCTGGTTAGATTGTCCAAGTGGTACGAGATGAGATTTGGGAGATATGCCACAGCGCACTTGTGCGTTACAACAGCCATGGCGTCTGTACTGAAGAAAGAGTTCTTGCTCGAAGCACCCATACTACCGTTGCATGATCGTCCAGCCAATCATTTCAGACCCATTCTGTACCGTGACACCCGACAAGAGTTCCTTCTTTCATTGCCAGAAGCTGCCTCCGTAAAGCCATTGATAGAATCTGGGGTTCTCAAAGTTCTGGTCAGCTCAACCTCGTGGACTGCTGATGAGGACTTTTCCTTGCTCATCGATGCTCTCTGTCGATATTCCGAACTGGCGGAAACAACCATGCCGGAATTGCCTCAGGTCCTCGCCATTATAACAGGGAAGGGCCCACAGAAGGAGATGTATCTCAAACAAATTGCGAACTTGGAGAAAGAAGGAAAATTGAAAAGGGTCTCGATTCGTACTGCGTGGCTCAGTACCGACGACTATGCACGGCTCTTGGCATCTGCATCATTGGGCGTCAGTCTGCACATGAGCAGTAGCGGTGTTGATCTGCCAATGAAAGTAGTTGACATGTTCGGCGCGGGCCTGCCGGTTGTCGGCTGGAATCGCTTCGAGGCGTGGCCCGAATTAGTCACGGAAGGCGTCAACGGAAGGGGCTTCGGAAGCTCCGACGAGCTTGTAGAGGAACTCGTTGAACTTTTCGGAGATGACAGTAAACTTGAAAAACTGCGCGCTGGTGCCCAAAAAGAAAGCTCGCATCGTTGGGATGACGAATGGGACCCGGTAGCCGGAAAGCTTCTGGGCTTGGTCTGAACAACAGTCTGTAGGATAATTAAGAAATCAAGCCACCGCTAGGCTTGGAACTTGCCACCGCAATATATACATGTGTCGAAAGCATCCGATAGATTCCGGCATGCACGCTCAAGCTCGCCTCCCTGTACCGTGTGCACCAAATCTTCGCTGAGGTATTCCATTCCACAGTGCGAGCAGAACTTCGAAATACCAGGCTCTTGAATAGCCAAAAATGTCATACCACACCTCACTATCAAATGTTAGCGCTCTTTACCTTATTATCACGGCATCCGGGTTACGTACCGAACAGATGCCCGTTGGTGCACTGAGCCTCTTTGGCAGAGTCCCAGGGTATTCCAGCGTCACATATTTCACATTGTTCGTAGATGCGCCGCTCCGAGTCACCGAGCTGTTCCACGGACTTTGCTTTTATTGTGTTGCCCGGAGCAGAGCACTTCGCAATCTCATCATCTAGGTCGATCTGTGCATCAGATGCTAGCCATTCCACGGCAAGTTGAGCCTGTGACAGTAACTTGGGATTTTGAGAGTCCACAACCGTGCAGCAAGCCGCTGCGTAGATCAACTTTCGGCTCCAGGGTGACTTGCTATAATCCCCATTCTCAAAGAAGAGAATGTACCCTAGAACCGCTTCACGTTGTCTGCGCATGCTGTCGGGAGAACAGTCCGGTGCTGACTGGGGCAGTCCCAGGCTTTCTTCGTCGTATTGCGTATTTGTATGAGAAAACACAAGTGTAGTCCGTTCTTCTGCGGAGGTCCGATACTCAATCGTATCCCCCGGGTGGACCGTAATAGCAGCCACAACAAGACCACGATGGGACGCAAGACCCCATGTTCTCGCAATAGTAAACCCACCCAAGTCGCGCGCAATATCAAATTGTTCGCGGATATTATCAAGCTGTTTTCTCCAAGACGGTAGCCCCAACTCAACACTATCCTGGAGTGCCATAGATGCCGTATAACCCCCTACAGTGCCGACATGTAAAACAGGCTTCTGCGCCCCTTCATCCCACGCCACAGTCATAGCTTCTCCCGTCAGCTAAATTCATATATCGGAGTCTTCCACACTCACCACTAGTCGGTTCCCAATGCCTCCGATCCTCATCTTCCTCAGTAGCCTCGTAAAACGGCAGCTCCTGCACGCGAACACGGCCTCCCTTCTCCTGTCCTTCGTAGGCAGCATACGAGAACCTCAAAACAGTCAGTCCGGCAAACGTCCCCGCCGCAAGCCATATCTCCGGAGCACCGTCCTACCAACACATTAGCAAACAAGCTCTCACCACAACACAAAAACATACACTATAAAGCCACTGCAGGGGCGTCGTAAAATGGCGCTCATCCACCAACTCCCCCATCGGATTCTCCACAAGCTCACACGCAGCCTTATACACCGGGGAACCCGTCTCCTCATCCTCCAACGTAAGCGTAGCAACACACCTCACAACCCTCAACCTCGACCCACAAACAATCCCCAAATTACTCACGGCCGCACAAATACCCCTCCTATCCGCAGCAGGCAAATACACCCACGGCCCAGCAGCCATAAAACCAGCCTTCACCCTCGACGCAACAGCAGTCGCAAACACGGACGCCCCAGCCCCAGCCCCAGCTCCCCCCTCAGAAACCGAACCCAGCCCCACAACCGCAAACGAATACCCAGCGTCGACACGCAAAACAACAACATCATTATCATCATTCGCGACCCCCAGAAACCACAGTCCCCAGCGACTCTCCGCCCCCAACACACTATACGGGGTCGCCGGCTCCTCCGGCCCGGGCACCTTCAACGGCGGACACCACGTAAACGACCGAATACCAGCCTTCCGGAGCTTCATTTCCTCGCCCTTTTCACCGCTAAAGTAGGACCCCAGGGCATGGTTCACGATCGCAACTCTCGACCAGCGCCCCTGGGGCCCTATGTCCCAGAAAGACAGGAGCAGGTTGGAGGTTAAGACGGCGAGAACGCACCGGCGATGCTTCGCCAGACCGGGCGGGGACCATGCGAGCCCGACGACCGTGCTGAGCGATTGCTCCGGGCCGAGGGAGAAGTTGTCTCGCGTTTGGGGCCAGATCGTGGCCCATTCTTTGTTCGTGAAGACGTTGGCTTTGAACCGCGTGTTCGTCCAGGTGTTGTTTGGCGTGGACGGTTTTTCATTTTGTTTGGGTGTCTATATTTCATTAGCTTCTGTATGATCTTGAATTTAGATTTGGGTGTTTTTTTTTTTTTTTTTTTTTTTTTTTTTTTTTTTTTTTTTTTTTTTTTCAGAAACAAGGGAATATGATAAGGAGGTCATTATGGATTAAACTAACTAGAATCTGAACATATTCTCCAGCTGCTATGGCTACTTCCCCGTCCGATGACCATGAGATGCAGTTATAGCAGGATGGAAATAGTTGTAGTTCGGTTGGTGCTAGCATTTCTTTCTTTCCTCTTTCTTTCTCTTTTTCTGAAGACTAAGTTGGTTCTGGTCCTTTTCTCATGCGCATACAGTACGTATAGAACAGTGTAGTCTTTGGAATGTCTTATTTGGTTTTTTACGTAGATTTGAAGCGGTTTGGAAATTGTTCTCTCTTTTCTGTTTTTGTTTGCTGCTTTTGTCTTTGGCCGCTTTGGGTGAGTGGCACGTGATCTGTCACTGGATCTCCATGGTTGGCGATGCATACAGTATAAGCTTTAGTGGATGGTTTTCGAGCAGAGTTGGACTTCTTGGTCGTTATGTTGTTTTTATTTCTGGAGATCTCCGAGGGTTTGCTGTGGATGGTTGGGAAGGAGTTATCTTCTATGGTTTATTTATTTATTTTTATTTTTATTTTTGCCGGCCGCTATAGTATATATCTTAGTAGTATGAATGTACTAGTAAGTATCATCAACATTCAATTCATTCATCTCATCATACTACTTAGTACGTCATCAATTCCGAGTGTTCAAACTTCGTTGAAGTTATGCTTAGTACACAGTAGTAGTACTATTCCCCCAAGGCTGTATATTACTCCACATTGACCGTTCCCATGACCTTGTCCAGACTCTTCTCTGCAGTTTCCCACTCTTTCCTGATTATGTCCAGCACCCACTCCCCTCGTGGTTTGAGCTTGAACTTCAGCTCTTTTGGCATAGTCATGAATCCCACGACCACCATCTCCCACGGATCCACATCTTCTCCATCCACAGGTTCGACGTCAAAGGCCCAGAGTAAACTAGCCACCTGCATGAATGCCCCATCCGTGGCGACTCTCTTTCCCTGGCAGATCCGTCGGCCTTGCCCAAAGACCGGTAGCGGGAGATCTGATCGTAGTTTGTCATCGTTTCTCAGCCACCGCTCAGGTACGAAGCTCTGAAGGTCGCCCAGCGTGGGATCAAAGACCTTATCATCTCGGCCGATGGCCCACGCGTTGGCCATGATTGTGACACCCTTCCCGATCTTGACACCTTTGAACTCATCTTCTCGGTCTGCTCGGCGGGGAATTGAGCCCGGGGAGATTGGCCGCCAGCGGAACAACTCGTGGACAATAGCGTCAATATAAGCGAGTCCTGAACGATCCGAAAAACATGGGAGGCGATTGCGTCCGACAACTTCATCAAGTAGGGCATGCGCCCGGGACATGAAAGATTGCTGACACATTGCTGCAATGAACAGCCAGAGCAGCTGGCGCGGTGAGGTCTCCATACCACCTTGAATGGATGTCGCAAGAGTAAAGGCCAGGTCAAGATCCGGGACTGGCGAGGAAGCGTGCTTCTCTGCAGTGGAAATAGCTTGCTTGGTGGCATTCCAACCTGCTGAGTCTCTTCCCTGATAGAACAGGCGCATGTAGAGCTCAACTTGAGCGGCATAAAGCTTATCAGCTGCACGCTTCCAGGGAGACAGGAAGGCCGGCAGGTGACGTAGGAGCGGGATGATATCTGGCAGGGCGGGGTTCGCGGCAAGGTGGGTTACCTGGGTTTGTATGTCGATAACTTCGTGTAGAATGGGCTCCTCGAAGCGTGGTATGCGCAGACCGTAATGCAGTGCCAGTATTACGCTTGACTGGGTGCGCTCAAGGAGTGGATAGACGGTGTCAGTGCTAATTGGAGCACCGTCAGGGGACTGACGTAATGCGCTTATGAGGTCAAACAATAGCTGTCTTGACTCCAGTTCCATCAAGGGCTGATACTTCGATGCCGCAGGGGTGCCGAGGCTGGGGGATAGAATACGGTGGTGCAACTTCAGGTGGTCATCATAATCGTGCATCAGGGTGAACCTGGACTGGCCTGGATCGGCTCCTGTAATCATCTCCATGCTCACTGAGGCCGGTCGATTGCTATACCACTGACTGCGACGACTGAACAACTCCGTTACCGCTTCGAATGAGTTGATCACGACAATAGGCACGATTCCAAAGAGTTTAGGTACTGCGATAGGGCCATTTTGTTTAGCCCAGGCGTCCCAGTTAGCTAGAGGCTTGTTAATGGGGGAGCTGTGGAGGTCGCCGATGAGAGGAAGCTTCACCAGGGATCTCTCGTCTTGGCTGGCTGCCTTGTTATTTTTCCTTCTGTTGACATAGAATAATGTCAGCAGTCCTACCACAAAGACGGCCACAAGAGGAGTGGCAGCCATGACAGTGGTCAAAAGAGCCTGCAGAGTGAAAGGCACCGCAATCGAGACAATAAAGGTATTCAGACAATCAATTGATACAATATATCACTCAATCAACGCCACGTGGGTCATATGACAAGGCAGCCATAACCGTGCATCCACAAACTATGTAGGCGTTATTCAGCATTGTGGGCCCTGCATTTTCAGGGCGAGAAAGCTAATCAACTAGTTCTGCATGGTCGGGATTGATAATGTTGGAAAGAACCGATGTAAAACGGGGAAACTGTGCCCCGGGCCGTCAGACGGTCAAAAACCAAGCCTCTTCCGCCAATAAAAACGCTAGGAAAGGCACGAAGGATCGAACGGCTTCAGTTAAGTGCCAGAGGCTAAGCCCCAAGTGATTCGGGGACTCCACAGGGCCACAGCTTCATGTTTGGGGCGTGCGAATCCCTGCTAGTTCAGGTTTAGCAATGAAGTATCGCTTCACATGCCATCGGACATGAAGGATTCAGTTGGATCCAGATCCATACACAATTTCGGCAGCCATTAAATCACTAGTTTATGACTTTTCCCCTGGGTCACTCTAAAAATGTAACATGCATAAGTATTTGAGTAATCAATCCCTGTTACTGGCATTGGTGGTTTTGCTCTGTCTTGCTTTTCTTTTTCTTTTCCTCTCCTCTCCCTCTTTACGAGAGGATATAATATGGCAGCTATTTTCCCCATTGAAAAGCCAGCCCAGCGGGATGTATTAGGTGTGGCAATTGCCTTTTCTATCCTGGCAGTTGTCGCAGTGTGTCTGCGTCTACTGGCCCATCATATTGCACATAAGAACTGGAGCTCAAGTGACTACTTCATCATAGCTGCCTGCGTGAGTAATTCGCCCTAAGAAATATGTTAACAATGCTCAAATTGTATACAGCTCTTTGCCGTCGGCCTCCAATCAATCAGCATTACCGGTGTAGTACAAGCAGGTATCGGATATGACCATGTCACATCGATTGCAGCTGTATATGGACCGGGACCTATTACCAAATTGCTGCAACTGATTATTCCGCTACAGTTTCTCTGGGTGCTGAGTCTCAGTTGCACCAAAGTTTCTGTTTTGCTTCTTTACCTCCGTATCTTTCCAGTCGCCTGGGTCGTACGAATTGCTTGGTCAACGATCGGTGTAATTGTGGCCTGGGCCATCGCGACAATTCTGGCTGGCTGTCTGATCTGCCGTCCATTTGCTTTCAACTGGGACCAGAGCATTCCAGGTGGATCATGCGGAAACCAGGTTACCTCTTTCACGATAACGGGGGTCATTAATCTGGTCACAGATGTGGTAGTGCTAGTGACCCCCATGCCGTGGCTATTCCGATTGCAAATGGCAACATATAAGAAAGTGACATTGATCACCGTCTTCGGACTGGGTGGAGTGTAAGACTGTGCTGGGAACTAATTGTTTCGTATTGTTCTTACTTACCTCTTGAATTCAGGACCTGCGTCATCAGCGCTCTCAGAATTTCTGTGCTGTCTACCATGGACTTCAACGATATTACCTATACGTTGCCCCGCGCCAATATATTCAGCGGCGTTGAGCCTTGCCTTGCAGTTGTCCTCGCGTCGGTCCCCTTGATGCGACCCTTGCTGGGCCGTTCAATTTATACCCCCGATGGAACGCCAGCCAAGGCTTCGAACCCATCTGCAGGAGTCAAACCCGCCAGTGGTGACGGATTCCAACAACTGGGAGACAACTCGAGCCAATTGCATCTTCGGCCATTGGAGACGAAGAATTCTACCGGTAATATTTCCATAGGAGGAATGAGCCGTAGAAGTGAGGAATTGGTAGACACTATAGAGTCCAAGTGTATAGATAAGAAGCAGTGTGGGGGCAGAATAATGAGGTAAAGCATTATTAAGCTATGCTTGAGGGGTTATGGTAGTAGAATTTGAGTTTGGAACAAGTATAACAAAGGGTAGGCAATCAGGACCCCTTGGAACCTTTTTTGGCACATGAAGGGATGTATAGGATTTCCCAAAACGACACATCCACAAGACCTGGATAGATAAGATCCATAAATAAGATAGAATTTCTGTATATAGTATCAAGTTCATGAGCGATTTCGTGTACGTCCCTGGACGGTCAACTTACCATAAAGAATCTTCAGTCAACTGTGCCCAAATAAGGACAAAACCAAAGAAGTAGGTGTTCCTGATAGAGATTCAGACAGTGACAAAAAGGATGAAGCCTATTAAGTGAAAGGAAATGGCTCAGATGGAGTAGACGTGATGTTAAAAGCAGGCTGGGCACGTAGATAAGAAGCTCGGTGGGTTGGAAAGGCCAATGATACCCGTCCCAGAATGGCACGGGCCGTTCTCGGGGTCGGGAGAAAGGGGCCCGGGGAAGGATGACCCCGCTCTGCTAGCCCCAGCGCCTGTAAACTTTGTTAAGCTTATTTCGAGGCGTGCCTAATTCGTACATTCCTACCCAATGATACTAGCTAGCACGCTGGGAGTCTCTGACCTGCTACAATAATTCTGCCATCACCCTCGATCTGCTTCTATTGGGGCGATCATGAGTTGGTTAAAACAACATCCCCTGTCTTCCCTGGGCGCTTCTTCGCAAGCCGGGTTAGATGGTGACGACAAGACCAATGAATCTAAAGACTGTTCAGACACCGAGTCCATATACAGCAACGAAAACGCGTCTAATGGTGGTCATGGTACGGATGATACACTTGCTGTTACTCAGGTATTGGAACAGCATGGTATTCCTTGCTGTCTGGTCGGTATAGCTGCCCTTGTTTTCTACGGCGCTGGCAGAGTTCGTGATGTAAGTTACTCAGAAGCTTTTTCTTCTATCTTTCTTTATACAGAGATTAATAATGATATCTGTTTTATACTACAGGACTGGGAAATCTGTGTTCCAACAGAGCTGGTTAATCAGGCAGCAGAGCTACTGCAGTCAGAACCATACGCAACGCAATATCGCCTTGTTAAACCGTGGCCCTATTATAATCCTCTTTCCCTTATCCACACATACCACCGGTTCAAAAGTAAAGGGACTGACCATTACTTCTTTCTTGTTCCTTCAATCGATATGTATATCGATTGTAACCCTTCCAACTTTATACGCAGTCCCAGAGGATTGCCGTATCCCAAGTTGAATGTCTTTATTCAGAGCTGTTTAGATACCTATGATATGCTCCAGCTTTGTGATGTTATAGACGGTACTGATATTTCAGAAGAATGGGGCGAGAATAATCTTAATTTGAATGGTACTAACGATATAGAATGGGCTAAAGAAAAGAATAAGAGGGGGAAGAAGTTTGGCGGAAAATGGGCTCATGGTCCGTTTGCCTGGGAAGGACAGAAAGATAAACGGGAGATGTGGCAGACATTGGTGCGTACTAAGGAAGATAGATTGGACTGGACAACACCCAGGGATATTTTTGTTACTCAATATCGTCTTAAAGACGAGCCGGATCCTTGGACAGTGCTATCTGACAGGTCTTAATATTCTCTAGCGGGGTATTCAGTCTTTTCTATCAATAGCCATATTTGAACTTGAGGGGAGTTGAGGGCTTTCCATGGAATGTCTCGGGAGTGTATATCAGAAGATTGCCACTGAAACCTCAATTTCTAAGCCTGAAATAACAAATACTACTATTTTCTCGGCATACATGTCTTGTATTTCTGTTACTCAGGCTCTCTTGGATCAAGGTTACAACAGGCAACAGATTTCAGATATTCGACTTGTAAGCATTCACCCGTCCATAATATAAGATAGAGACCATATAGCATTACAAAGAAAGTATCTTCTTTGCTGCTTCCTGCCCGGTTTTGTCCTTTTCGTTTGAGATATAGACCTGATAGAAAATTTCCCGCATATTTTTATCCAAGTGTTGACTCCACTCCGCGATTTCATCACCATAATTTTTCAACAGGAAAACCAGATCGAGAAAGTCTGAGTTCTTTCTTCTTCCGAACCACGCAGTCAGTTTTGATTCAACTTGCCATGTAATATGGATAACCTTCACACAGCTCCCTTGTGGTGTTGGAAATGATGGAGGAATTAATTCATAAGATTCCGACTCGTTGAGGTTGGGGGTTCCTATTGCACCTATCAAAACATCAGTAAGTGTACTCTTGAAGCCATAGCCGACTAATATTGAATACAAGTAAAAATTACTAGGGCAGACCTGCTTACCAGAAATAATAATATCTACACCAACAACTTGTCCTTCTTCATCAATATCAATAAACATCCTTTCTTGAATCCCACCAGGAGTCTCATAAAACGCCAAAATTGCCCTAGTATATATTCAGCATAGCTGACAGAGTGTTTTCGTGGTTATAGGACTAACCTACCAACTGTATTGGGCCAAAACAGCTCTAGCCTCGACCACAGAGGGGACCAAGACAAGAAAATCGAGGTCGTGAGTCTCTCGGCGTGACCCTCGAAGCTTAAGTGCAAATCCACCAAACCACGCTGTTTTGATGCCTTGAAAGGCTTTTTCGAGATACGATGCGGCCTTAGCGAGTTGTCTTGCCGTAGCTTTTCTAGCATTGATCTGAAGATCGTAAAGCTCCTTGGGCGAGGTTTTGCCAAAGTATTTGGCTCCGCTAGATTGATCGATGCGCTCTACTTGAGACATTGGAAGGATATTTAGCTCTTGTGTAATAAATGTAGTAGATAAAAGCACTTCTATGTATGATGATAGTAATGATTTAGAGCCTTACTCTCGTGCATGCCGCGGTGGTGGATGATCTCGGGGGGGCAACAGGGACAAATGGTCAGATAATGACCTCACATGATTGACAGGTAGGATGCCTACTATAGAAAAGATAGTAAGTGTCCGTATCAAATGATTGCTTTCAGAACTCTAATCATAATGGAAAAAGCGCCCCTGCAAAGCTCATTGATGAAGAACATGATAAAGCACCGATCATCCTACAGACTAAGTCAATTAAAGACCAACAACATTACAGCATGAGTGGCTCTAGTCCAAACAGAGCCAGGGCGACCAGATCTGACAAGAATCTACTCCGATACTACATCATATCAAAATACAGTTATCGGGGAATCAAAACACAAGGCTCTTCCAGAGCCTGTAATCTTTACCGTCAAACTTACAGATTTCGATAAACCAACTAAAAAGTAAATAGTCAAAGTCTACTACAAGCATATACTGAGCCCTGATGACTATAAAATTAAGGGGATTCAACCAGGTATCCCAGAATCAGAGGACAGCCTAGTCGAGATTAATATTCACTATCAGAGAGAGAACATCTGGGTAACCGTTCCTATCTATATACTGCAGCTCATAGGCTAACTTAATTCACTGTTCTCTACCTTAACTGCTACTTCTCTTTTCATAATAAAACATACACTTTATAATATTAGCTTCTACTCCTACGCATATTTGGACAGAACAAATACTTTCATATCTAAAGAGAAAATAGATTACCAATATTATCCTATCCCACCATAAATAACCACCGTATCGGAGTCTTTCTCGTCTCATATCTTTCACTCAAATCTATTTCCCCCTTTATCAATCCTGGTTCCTCATCCGTTTTATACAAAATTTAAACTCAGTAAGCCCCTCCACACCATAATAAGTTTGATTGTCAGGAGTGATTGGCTAAAAAGGAACAAGATAACAGCTGAACACAGGCGCCCGAATGGAGGACCTTAATTCGAGAAAGGAAAAGAACACGGAATATAAGAGCGTAAAAGAGCGTAATTCTTGTTACTATTTGCTAACTAATAGACTATAGCAGGAAACGGATAATCACGTATCCCAAGACCACTACTTTGCAGGCCCGGATAAGCCATTTATATAGTTAAGTCAAAAAGCAGACTGCTTGGGCATTAGAAATAAGAATTAGACTAGATAACAAGTATTAGATTTACATAACTGCCACAGAATCTTCCTCGTCTAGGATTAAAATATCCAACACCGATAGTATTGTACCATAGAAAACGACGATTCATGATAGATTGAATGATTAAAGAATGTGGTCTAACAAAGCTTAAACATCAAGAGGAATCAATTACTTGGACATTTCCGCTTGCCATTGTAACAGGTAATGTGTAAGTAGACACGGCAAACACCGCTCTGATGGTCGACATACAGAATATACAGTGTATGTCGGCATCCTAGTCTTTAATCCATCCAGGATAACCCATTTCGCCGCAAAAACGCGGCGTTTGATACGCGGAGATAGAACAGTCCAGCCAATCATTGCGCGTTTGGGATGCCGATAGTGGGGCTCAACTTTTGTCTATACCGACTACTTACAGTAATGATAGAAGATTTTTTAAAGTTTCTTCTTACATCTGCGGGGTCGTTTATCGAAGCCGAAAGAGAATATATCAGTGTTATACCATGATGCAAGGTCCCGTGGTTTAGTTCATGTCTCCTATGTAGGTTGATCGGTATCACACCCGTATACTTTGTAAACGGAAACTATCGGTCTAGCTGAAGTTTAAATCGTTATTTTGACTAGTTTTAGTATCAAGGATCTATACTCTGGAGCTGAGTAATGTATGGGTGGTGTGAGGGGCGATAATGATTATGTATATTTGCTATGAAGAGTATCCTGTTGGTTTTTATATCTGTCAAGGTACTTTGCAAAGTTGATATAGCTAATCCGCTTCTAGCTGTCTGTTTGTTGAACCGAGGCTGTTCTGCGTGGCCAATCACATGTATACTGTATGTTAGTGCTGGTTGTGTAATGTCCTCTTTTTCTTTTGCTTTCCCGAAATAAATCGGAATTGTTCCGTCTGTCTCTTAGCATGGAACTGCTGTATTGGAGCTCCGAAAAGCAATGGATAATTTTAATTTTAACCTTTGTCTTTGTTAAGATTTCAAAGTTGTAGCATTAGGCTGGGTTCGCGGCTAAATATCGCTCAAGTCGAGTCTCTGAATGATTAACCTTATCAGATAGAACTGAATCTTAAATTTCTCTACCTAGTACCTAATTGGTTTGTAGACTGCTTCTTTAGGGGTTAAGAAGCCGAGATGGTGGGATGTAGGGCCCGACTGCTATGATAACCTAGCGCTGATAAGCTTCGAAGTTATCTTTTAGCAACAGGTCCCTTTTGTTAAACCAATGAATGAAAAAAAAAAAAAAAAAAAAAAAAAAAAAAAAAAAAAAAAAAAAAAAAAAAAAATCATGTATATATCATCTAAGCGGCCTGTCTGTTGGGTAGGAAGGTACTTCCGGATGATATTGGCGAAAAAATGTGTACATGACGTTCCCCAAGTTCCTCTAACTTGGTGATAACGTCATCTGACTTAGTCATTGTCTGGTTTTTCGCTTGACATTCGCTGCGTATTGTGCGTGGAACAATTTCCGGATAACAAAAATTTATGTCTTGTGAGGACTAGGAGAATATTATGCAGGTGGTATATGGCTTATGATTGGGCAGTGGATTGTTGTTTGCAAGGTTTACACTCTTGATAATAAAACAGTCCAATCTCCTAGCCAATGATTGTATGCATGGATGTCATATCCAGAAGACCAATGTAGTCTAGTCCCCCAAACCTGACCAAAAGTGGACAGTCGAGATCACGGGACTCAGCCCAAGGTCCCAGAACCAGGTCAAGATAATAAGCAACTGTAGCCGTGGCGTAAGAGACTCCAAAAAGCAAGCGGTCAGTCGATCTGCACGCCTCCTCCCGCTCATTATCCATTGTTCTTCAACCTTCCTCTTTTTTTCCTCACGTCCAAACTCTCATCATCCAACTCAATCCCAAATTCACAGTTATATAGCGAGCTTCTGCTCTTGATACGGCTCCTGGTGTTGAGCCTTAAACACAGCTTGTGTTCTAGCTTCCCCGCCACTTTACGCTCCTACTTACCCAGGTCAATCGCCATACCCCGCCGCCATGTCGACTTCTGCCCGCCGCCGTCTTATGCGCGACTTCAAGGTATGCAATACTATATATCTGAAAGCTGTCACCTTTGATTTTCTCATTTATTCCGTTGTATTATAATGCTGGAATTTTGTTGTCGCTTTCCGATAATCATGTGTTATAAAATGATTGTGTCCTTGCTTGAGTCATGGACCTCGTGAGCTAACCTTGTTGGCACGCAGCGTATGCAAACTGACCCTCCTGCTGGTGTCTCAGCATCCCCAGTAGCTGATAATGTGATGACCTGGTAAGATCCCTGGGATTGTGCATAGTCCATTTGGTGAACTTGTTATGTCATTAGGAACGCTGTTATCATTGGCCCTGCCGATACACCTTTCGAGGACGGAACATTTCGCCTTGTCATGCACTTTGAAGAGCAATACCCAAACAAGCCTCCTGGTGTGAAATTTATCAGCCAGATGTTCCATCCTAATGTGTACGGTACTGGCGAGCTGTGCCTGGATATTTTGCAGAATCGTTGGAGCCCAACGTATGACGTGGCGGCTATCCTCACGAGTATCCAGAGGTATGTGCGATCTTGGACCAGTGAGACTAGCGCATCACACTGACTATGTCCCGCTTTCATACAGCTTGCTTAATGACCCAAACACCTCATCCCCCGCCAATGTCGAGGCATCGAATCTTTACAAAGATAACCGCAAGGAATACATCAAGCGGGTGCGCGAGACGGTTGAAAAGAGCTGGGAAGACTAGTGTACACCACACATGATTTGGATTTTTGTCTGTCTATTATTCCCCCTTTTTCATTTTCTTTTCTCTTGATTTTATTTGCCTGTGGGCCTGTTTTCTATGACTAAACAATATTGTCTGCTCATGTCAGAAGCGACGACACGCTGTCACGGGTGTTCGACATGCTGATGGCATGACTTGTCCTGTTGGAGGATTCATACGTCGTTTGATGACATGCACAGCGCGGGGTTTAGGCGCCTGGTACATATCTTCCCTTTGGTTATTGTGGATAATCGCATTTGGTTTCAGCTGCAAGGTGCATAATGCATTAGTTTAGGCCTGTTGCGTTTTCTTGCCTTATGAGTTTCGCCCCCGTTCTTTCTTTTTTCATCCTTCCTTCTTCCGTAACGATATGATTCGTCGCCCCTTTTTATTTATCCATTTATTTCTTTTTTTTCTTGAATGAACAAGTTCTTTGTTTCTAAGCTAGTTTATGACTTTTCCATTTCTATCTTTATAAAATGAGATCAACCATCAACTGTTCATTAAACCCGTTCAGATCCTCCACTAAATCATCCTGTAATTTTAGAATATATTTGCCGAAAGGTAATGCGGGATGATTTATGCAAAGCGGACGCCAAGAAATACACTAACGGTTCGTGTCGAAGCGTTTCCTTACAACTTTACTCCTTCTTTCGTGAAAGAATAAATTCAAGAACCCACACTTCGTTTTCTTCCAGTCAATCCTGAGGTTCTCCGTCACGACCGCTCGCTGTGGTTATATTCCATAGACGGGCTGTCTTGACTGCTCGTCTATTCTCTTCTTTTTTTTTTTTTCCTTTTTTTTATTTTTATTTTTTTTTCTCGGGGGTTGACCAGATCACGAGCCCCCTCCCCTCCCCACGCTGTGTGTCCGTTGCACGTGGACCCCTGACCCAAACAACCAAAACATCCACCGTACCTGTTTCACCACCAACTCAACACTGGTCTGCACGAATTCCCCGATAGCCTCCCCCTCCTTTTGGGGTTTGTCTTTCGTGTACTGTCTTCCCTGTTCTGTTACTCTAGAATTTGCCGTTGAGGTTTTGGGTCAGAGTGAACATGGCGTGAGTTTTAATTGCTTCACCGCTCCAACTTTAAACTTGTTCGGATGCTGATTTCTGGCATGACAGGTCATCTGGCCCTAATTCCTCCAACACCTCTATCAAGGGTGCGCATCTTCTACTTGATTTGGCTGTTCTTGCTCGGGTTATCACTTTACTGACGCTTTTTATCAGTCGTTGCGAGGTTCCGACCGCAAAACAAAGTCGAATTAGGATCCGGAGGTGAACCGATCGTGGACTTCGAAAATGAGCAATCATGTCTTATCAACGTGCGTAACCCATGCCCGAGGTGCCCAGGGCTCTTTGCCTACGGCAGATACTGATCAATGCACAGTCCAGGGAGGGCTCCGGCTCCTTCACGTTCGATCGGGTTTTTCCCATGGACTCGCAACAAACAGACATCTTCGACTTCTCCATTCGCCCGACGGTTGATGATATTCTGAATGGATATAACGGAACTGTTTTCGCATACGGTCAGACCGGTGCCGGTAAGTCGTATACGATGATGGGTTCCGACATTGACGACGACATCGGAAAGGGTATCATTCCCCGTATCGTGGAACAGATCTTCGCCAGTATCCTCACCAGCCCAAGTAATATCGAGTATACGGTGCGGGTCAGTTATATGGAAATTTACATGGAGCGCATTCGCGATCTTCTCGTCCCCCAGAACGACAATCTTCCGGTTCACGAGGAGAAGTCAAGAGGTGTCTACGTTAAAGGCCTACTCGAGGTTTATGTATCTAGCGTGCAAGAGGTGTATGAAGTTATGCGCCGTGGTGGTAATGCACGAGCTGTGGCCGCGACCAACATGAACCAGGAGTCATCCCGTTCCCATTCTATCTTCGTCATCACTGTTACGCAGAAGAACCTTGAGACTGGGTCCGCGAAAAGTGGTCAACTGTTCTTAGTCGATTTGGCTGGTAGTGAAAAGGTTGGAAAAACGGGCGCCAGTGGTCAAACCCTGGAGGAAGCCAAGAAGATCAACAAGAGTTTGAGTGCTCTTGGTATGGTCATCAATGCGCTAACGGATGGCAAATCAACGCATATCCCATACCGTGACTCTAAGCTCACCCGTATCCTGCAGGAGAGTTTGGGAGGTAACTCGAGAACTACTTTGATCATCAATTGCTCCCCTAGCAGTTACAACGATGCGGAAACGATTTCTACCCTGCGGTTCGGTGTACGAGCGAAGGCAATCAAGAACAAGGCGAAGGTCAATGCTGAGTTGAGCCCGGCAGAGTTGAAGCAGTTGCTGCGCAAAGCGCAGAGTCAAATGACCAGCTTTGAAAACTATATTTCAGCGTTGGAGTCCGAAGTTGGTGTGTGGCGTAGTGGTGAGAGCGTCCCCAAGGACCGCTGGACGCCCGGACGGAATGATATTGTGAGCATCACGAAGGCTGAGGCTCGACCGCGCCCCAGTACTCCTTCGCGACTCCAGGAGGCACGCTCGGAGACCCCTCGTCCGGATTCTAGAGTTGGCGATCGGTCAAGCACCCCTAGTCTCGTGCTCGAGAAGGATGAGAGGGAGGAGTTTCTCAGGCGCGAGAATGAACTTCAGGATCAAATCGCAGAGAAGGAAACGCACATAGCCAGTGTGGAGAGAGGCCTGCGCGAGGCGCGCGAAGAACTTAAAGCTCTCAAGGAGAACTCGGCACGTTCGGGTAAGGACAATGAGAAGTTGAATACTGAGGTGAATGAACTTCGGATGCAACTTGAGAAGGTGTCATACGAGAGCAAAGAAGCTGCAATCACTATGGATGGTCTGCGGGAAGCCAACTCAGAGTTAACCGGAGAACTGGACGATGTTAAGCAGCAACTGCTCGACGTTCGCATGAAAGCTAAGGAAACCAGTGCTGCACTGGATGAGAAGGAGAAGAAGAAGGCAGAGAAGATGGCGAAGATGATGGCCGGCTTTGACCTGGGCGGCAATGTGTTCTCTGACAATGAGCGCAAGCTCCAGGATCTCATCAACCGCGTGGATGCTCTGCACCAAATCAGCCAGGCCGGCGAAACAATCGCTCCAGACGACCTCATGGAGCTTCGCGCTAGCCTAATGGAAACCCAGGGCTTCATTCGTCAGGCCGAACTGACCATGAATGATCGGGGTGAGCTTAGTGAGCTGCAGGACAGCCGTCGCTTGGAGCTTGAGCAGAAGCTGGCCGACCTCGAGCGGGACCATCAGAAGCTCTTGGAGCGCAACCTGAGCGAGGGTGATGTGGAGGAAATCCGGGAGCGCTTGGAGAAGGCCTACGCGACCCGTAAAGAGGCCGAATTGCAAGCAGTCTCAGAACTTGAAAAGGAGATTGCGCGCAAGGATGAGGAGCTCGCTAAGTTGCGTCAGTCTCTTGCTGACTCGCAGAGTCGGGTGTCGACCAATGGCGCCGCGGGCAAGAACTTGCAGCAGCAGATTGCCGAGTTTGACGCTATGAAGAAGTCTCTCATGCGTGATCTGCAGAACCGCTGCGAGCGTGTCGTGGAACTGGAGATCTCGCTGGATGATGCTCGCGAGCAATACAACAATGTATTGCGCTCTTCGAACAACAGGGCCCAGCAGAAGAAGATGGCCTTCTTGGAACGCAACCTGGAGCAATTGACTCATGTACAGCGGCAGCTGGTTGAACAGAACAGCAGCCTGAAGAAGGAAGTTGCCATTGCGGAGAGGAAGCTTATCGCTCGTAATGAGCGCATCGCAAGCTTGGAGAGCCTGCTCCAGGAGAGTCAGGAGAAACTCACCCAGGCCAATCATCGGTAGGCACTATCCCCTAACCTATATTTTTTTCTACAATGACTGATCAAGTTCCTGTCAACAGATTTGAAGCCCAACTCACTGCTGTCAAAGAGAGACTCGAGGCTGCAAAGCAAGGCTCCACCAGGGGTCTTCCAACTATGGATAGCAGCGGCGGTTTCAGTTTTGGCGGTTCGAGAATTGCGAAGCCGCTCCGTGGCGGCGGCGGAGGATCCGAGAGCAGTGCTCCGGTTGCCGGAGTCCAGTCGCAGGAGACGGGAAAGCGCACCAGCTGGTTTTTTGATAGACGATGATCCACGATTTCTCTTTTGTTGTCTCTTTTATCCTTTCGCCGAAGATATTTGAAGAACACTTTTGACACGCCGATATCCTACATTTTCAAGTCGTCTCGTGCGATCTGACTGAGCATGTTGTGTGAACGAAGCTTCCTGTTTTCTTATGATCTCCTTTTCTTTATTCTCTCTTGTCTGTCTTTCAGTCTTTCCCCGTTTCAGCCCTTGGTGCATTAGATTGAGCGCACAGCCTTTTGTCACCAGAGGCCTCGTGGGTCTCGCCGATACCCTTGTACATGAGATGATAGAACGCATTACGGCACAGTAGTTGGGAAGGACGGTAGGATAGGTTATACAATACAGATACGGTCGTTACTGAACCAGGGCTTGTGGTGGAAATAAAATATATATGCAGATTGTACAATGAACTGACGCTTGGTGACAAAAATTGATGTGACATGATCTTATACTTGCGAGCTTGAATTTGGACACCTGTTAGACACAAGAATTTCCATTCAACTTTTCGTATGGTATCAGAATAACAGTTATAGATAACCAACGCAAACAACAATACACAAGATACAATGCGATCACCGCTTCCAGCCCTCAATCTTCTTCCGCCGTTTCTCAAAGATGGAACCGACGTCTGCACCGTCACCGCGCGGCCCATCCTCTGTGTTCTTCCGCTTGCGACTCCTGTCCAATGCGCCTCCACTTCCCTTAGCCTTGCGGGTAAGTCTTGAAATCCGGTCTGCACCTTCGGTAAGTCCTCTCCATTCTTCACCCCCAAAGGTGCTGTCGCCGCGCTGCTGCCCACGTTTCGCGAGATCTTTCTTGCTTTCCTTTGCCAAACGAGTGAAGTTGGTTTCTTCATAAGCGGTCCGCTCCGCCTCATGCTCCCTCTCCTTCTTTGACTTCGTATGTCTACCGCCACGCACAATGGTACTACCGATGCTAGGTTCCGCCATAGGCGCGGAGGACATCTCGGAGTTGACGAACTCGTCAATAACATTTGATTTGCGTGGGCCACGGTCCTTGCGCTCCCTGCGTTCAGTGGTCGGCAAGGCTGTTGGCATGATCCTTGGTGGCCGGTAGATACCATCGCTCGAGGCTTTGTTGTCCGATTTGGCTGTTCGTGCTTCAGGTTCGGCTTTCTTTGTGAATGCCGACACATTGGGTCGGAAAGCCATCTCGTCAATGTCGTCTCCTTCTCCTTCGCTTCCTTCTTCGTCGGATGCCGACTCATCCTCACTGCCGGATTGCTCTGCTTCAGCTGCCTTGACGTTGGCCGCGGTGCGCTCGGCCCTCTCGGCATCCTCAGCTGCCTTAATGACCTTGTCCACTTGGTATTTGAGTCGCGCCTCAAGCGGCCTTACACCGCGATCCAAGTATACTCGCATTTCCACGAGCTTTTGGACAAGCTCATCTCGTAGAGACTGATTCGAAGTGGACTCTTCCGTTTGATCCTTGGAGAGTCCCCGTAACTGAAAGAGCATCAAGAAGACAAGGTTGTGCATATACGAGAGTAGTAGGTCGCTTTTGGTATCTAATAGCGATATACCATCTTGGGGAGGTTCGATCGAAACATCGGACGGGGCATTGCGCTGATCCTTGGGAAGAGAGGATACGGCCGTTGTCAGGCAGCCGGTAATACTTTCGAGGAGGGTGGAGATATCGGGCAGGCTCGAAGCCTCGGGATTTTGCGTTGCTGCCGCCATTACGAGATGGTCTTTATTATTTTGTGATTTATTTCAAAGACAAATGGGAAGATTTGAAAAGGGAAATTTTTGGACGGGCCTTATCAACACGTGCCGATAGCCCAATGCCTGAGGAACACCATCACGTGGGCCAAGAGCAACTAGTTGGCCTCATTGCATCCTATTGTTGCGGTTGCTCTCCCCAATTCCGCCCCAAAGACCAAGTCTCGGCCTCATTCTCTTGAGTTCCCTTTCTCCTCTCCTCAAGGTATTGGGGACTTACTTATTTTCTTATACTTGACCCATGTGCTATTAAAAACTCTAATTTTTGTGGAGTGGCTCTTGTAGACTGTATGTCGCTCGATTGAATCCCTAGATCAACATTGTATCATAGTGCGACAAGCTAATCTCACCTGGTTGCGTTGCTTAGAGACGCCCACAATGGCGTTCACGAAACGCACATTACCCCTTTACACCTTTCTCCTGGCCGCCCCGTCCCTCACAACTGCTTTTTATCTACCTGGTGTAGCGCCCACCTCGTATGATGAAGGCCAATCCGTCCCACTTTATGTTAACCATCTCACTCCGGGCCTTGCGCAGCAAGATGAGCAGCTACACTCCGTGTTTTCGTACGATTATTACCACCCTGCCTTCCACTTCTGTGCTCCTGAAAATGGACCGAAAGACGTACGCGAGTCGCTAGGCAGTATCTTATTCGGCGATCGAATCCAAACCTCGCCGTTCGAGCTGTCCATGGGCAAGAATGAAACCTGCAAGGCTGTGTGTAAAGAGGAGAGCAAATTCGACTCTCGAAGCGCCAAATTCACCAATCGTCGAATTGCCCAAGGGTATAATATCAACTGGATTGTCGACGGACTACCGGGCGCGCAGATTAATATCGAATCCGTGACGGAGGCGAAGTTCTACAACCCCGGATTTGCTTTGGGATCGTTGAACGACAATGGCCAGTCGGTTCTGAACAATCATTTTGATATCTTCGTGGAATACCATTCCGTCGGATTCGGGACTAAGGACAAATATCGAGTTGTCGGTGTGCTTGTTCAGCCTGATTCTCGTGGTAACTCGAAGGTCCTCGAAGACGGCACTGTGGACTGCGGCTCGAGCGATGCCCCCGTTATTTTGGATGAGGATAGTGAGACAGGCGTTACATGGACATACAGCGTGTACTGGCGCGAGTCGCCTACCCCTTGGGCTACCCGGTGGGACAAGTACCTGCATGTTTATGATCCGAAGATCCATTGGTTTTCCTTGATCAACTCCGCTGTGTTTGTGGTGTTCCTCGTCGGTATGGTGAGCATGATCCTTGCCAGAGCTCTCAAGAAGGACATTGCTCGCTACAATCGGCTGGATGCGATCAACTTGGAAGACCTGGATGGAACATCGGCCGCTGTTGAAGATGGTATTCAAGAGGACTCTGGCTGGAAGTTGGTGCATGGCGATGTCTTCCGCTGCCCTAGATCTCCGTTGTTGTTGAGTGTTCTTGTTGGAAACGGTGCTCAGCTTTTCATGATGATGGGGGTGACAGTTCGTAAGTATTATATGATCACTTTTTTGTCCTTGACATTAACAGCTGGGTTTAGTGTTTGCCCTTTTTGGCCTCCTTTCGCCGGCTAATCGTGGCTTTTTGGCCACGGCCATCCTTGTTATCTATACCTTGTTTGGGTTTATTGGAGGCTATGTGTCTGCTCGGGTGTACAAGTCTTTTGGCGGAGAAGCATGGAAGCGCAATATTGTTATGACTCCCGTTTTGGTTCCCGGTCTTATTTTCGGCACATTCTTCCTGCTGAACTTTTTCGTGTGGGCGAAAGGATCCAGCGGAGCTGTGCCTTTTGGCACGATGCTTGCTCTTGTGGCGATTTGGTTTACTATCAGTGTCCCGCTGAGTGTTGCCGGTAGCTGGCTTGGATTCAAGCAGCATGTATGTTGCCCTCATGGTTTCCCCTGTGCAAGAAAATGGATTGCTGACTCCGATATCAGGCTATCGAAGGACCGACGAAGACCAACCAGATCCCCCGCCAGGTTCCTCCCATGACAGGAAGTCTTCGGACGATCCCGTCTTTGTTCCTGACCGGAATTCTTCCTTTCGGAGCCATCTTTGTGGAACTTTACCTGATCACGACTTCTCTATGGACCAACAAGATTTACTATATGTTCGGTTTCCTTTTCCTGTGCTATGGTCTGATGATCATCACGACTGCCGCCACGACCGTGCTCTTGGTCTACTTCCTGCTGTGCGCGGAGAACTACCGGTGGCAGTGGAGGGCATTCGCAGGTGCTGGCATGACCGGCGGCTATGTTTTCTTGAATGCACTGCTTTTCTGGGCCACCCGAGTGAGCTTCGGTGGTTTGACCGGTGCGGTCCTGTACGTGGGATACTCCGCCTTGATCGGGGCCATCGTCTTCATCTTGACCGGTACGTCATGTGTTTGTTTCTGTTTCTTTGATTGCCACTAATCAGTTTTCTAGGCTCGATCGGTTTCTTCGCAAGTTGGGCGTTTGTGCAGCGGATCTATCGCTCAATCAAGGTTGACTAAGGCGTTTACAACGGTAGGGTTTGGTTGTCAAAGACAAGCGCAACGCATGTTCAATCCTGGATTATATTGAATGCCGCAACTGGCAGATTTATTTTCTCTTTAGGTTCTCGTGTAGAACGACGGACCTGAAATCTCGATTCGAATATCCCCTGTATAACTTGCAGACATTCGTATTTCATTGCTATTACCCATCCGATGCATTGGTCATGACCTGTACATAGAGTATACGACAAGAGTGTTTTTATGCTTGGGCTTTAGTATTGGCGCTACTGGAGCATTGATTTGATTGTTGCTCTGTATCATATGGGGTTCTAGTAGATTTTGTTGATTTTTCATCTTTTTATTTATATTTTTCAAAATTTTCAATTTTCCATTTTTTTTTCTTTTCTTTTCTTTTCTTTTCTTTTTTTTTTTTTTTTTTTTTTTTTTTTTTTTTTTTTTTTTTTTTTTTTGTATTTTGGTGTTGTCTGGCAAGTGGATCAATTGGTAATAAATAATCCGACTAATGACGAGGATCGCATCATCGATTAATGGATGAATGGATTGATAGAAGGGCTTAAAGGAAAGCTGTCGCGTTTCCCTGGGCGGTGGAAGGTCTGGACCGGCGGCTCCCCATGTCAACCGCCACTAAAAAGCCCATTGTTCTTGTTCATTTCCTCCCCGACTTCCGTCCTCTTATTCTAATCCCGCCGATCGGAAACCTTTTTTTCCTTTTTCGGTGCCTTCATGAATTGTGATTCTTTTGATTTTAATTTAGTATAAACATTATTGGATTGTCCTCCGGGGTCCGGTCAAGCCTAAGTTCTACCCCTCGGTCAACGCGGCGCACGATCTTATCAATCCAAACTTCGTTTACCCCGCGCTCTTCCGCTCCAGCGTCTCACTTCTCTTCGCATTTCGAGTTGAAACCCCTCCAATCATCCGCGTCGCATTTCACCAGGTGTAAGACCCGTTTCACCACCAGAGTCGTATTCTTGCTTGGACACGTACTGTGACGATGGGCAAATCGTAAGTGCTGTTCTTCTCATTTGACTTTTCCGAGCCGACGAGGCGTATGCGCGTGCCACCTTTTCATCTTTTTCAATAGCGAAGTCTCTCTGGATTATCATTTAGACATTAGTTTACATTCGGGCGATCCAACTCTCCTCTATATCCTCCCGTCTTTTCCGTCCCAAGCAGCGAACTCCTCTGACAGTGCGCGAACTAACAAACATGGCTTTTAGTCAGTCAAAGCTTTCCCCCTCTCAGCTGGACGAGCTCCAGAAGGCCACCCATTTCGACAAGAAGGAATTGCAACAATGGTATAAAGGTGTGTGGAATTTCGTGGAGAAAGCAGTACGAAATGCGAGGCTGACACGGTTGCTTTCGGGACAGGCTTCTTAAAGGACTGCCCCTCAGGGACATTGACCAAGGAGGAGTTCCAAAAGATCTATCGACAATTCTTCCCGTTCGGCGATCCGTCGTCATTCGCAAATTACGTCTTCCGGGTATTCGATTCGGACAATAGCGGTATGATCGATTTTAAGGAGTTCATCTGTGCGTTGTCGGTTACATCCCGTGGCAAGATGGAGGACAAACTAGACTGGGCTTTCCAGCTGTACGACATTGATGGAGATGGCAAGATTACATATGAGGAGATGCTTGCTATTGTGGAAGCAATCTACAAGATGGTACGTTTACCACCGGTGCTGGGTATATTTTGACGTATGGCTGACGGCAGCAAGGTGGGCTCTATGGTAAAACTGCCGGAAGATGAAGATACGCCGGAAAAGCGGGTGCGCAAAATCTTCCGGATGATGGACAAGGATGAGAACGGCAGTCTCGACATGGAGGAGTTCAAGGAGGGTAGCAAACGGGACGAGACGATTGTTAGCGCCTTGTCGCTATATGATGGGCTGGTGTAAGTTGTATAGTGTACGTTCTCCCACTCTCCTTTGGCGAATCCGGCGTGGTGGGATTTTTTTTTTTTTTTTCTTTTTCTTTTTCCTTCGATTTCCTTTTTATCTTGAGTGCTTTTCTCGCAGCTTTGTTTCTGCGTCATGCCGTTGTATTGATTTCTTCTTTGCTGGTTGATTTTTTCGTTTCTGTTTACGCCTAGGATTCCCATACTTGCTTGTCTCCACTGTTATTCGCTACATGTCTATGATATGAGCGGACAGCGACCCTCGACTGTATTCTGGATCTTTTCCTTCTCCCGTGTCGAATTATCTTGTTGTATATTCATCCGCATCTCTCGGCACTTATCTTGAAAAGCAACATCGGTGGCACCTTCAGTTCTGCTTGGCGCGCATGTACTTTCATCAGGCAGAGAGACCCCGCGATGATTGACTTTGTTGTTCTCATATACATATGTGATGGCTGTGATTGGTGATTGATGAAGGCATTCGATGAGCTTTTGAATGCAACTAGAATTACTAACAGTTTGGTACCGTCACTACATAGACATAGATAAGATCTATTAGTTGTATATTTATTTTACCGTTAGTGTTTATAAGTGTCTGTAGTATTATGAAGGGGAGAAAAAGGGGGAGATCTGTGGCTCTGGTCTCGTGCTTTTTTTGCCCCATCAAACTAAACCTTTGATTTCTCTTTTCCAAGCTTCATCGCCGGCAATTGTCCCTGGATTCAGCCGAAAACTCCATTCTCAAGTGTTAGTACCAAACTAAGGCCTATCTCCATGCCGACCGCTGCCGGATACGAGCACGAAAGCGCTCTTGAATGACCACGGCATGGCCCGAGTGTCTCGTCGCTGTCAGAGCTGTGCGGACGCTCACATTCAGGTCTGTTTCAGCGTACCTAGTTTGCCATGTTTCTTTTTATTATTTTGTTGTTTGTATGTTGTCATTTTCCCTATACTCTGGCAAGCATAATTGACACGTATTCCATGTGTGGATGTTCCTGTTCCCCTTTGACCTGTTCCTGACGCCACTTGCCCCTAATTAAACCCACGAGATCCGGATCTGGTCAAGATCTAGATCGCTGCAGAGATGTGGAGCCCGATAATAAAATTGATCTGTTTCAAAATTCATTCTTCCGAAACCACCCAATAATGATGTATCGTCTTTGTCCTCGCGTCTAAACTCTAACCCCACAATCCAGTGTGACGGCCGAACGCCTTGCGCACGGTGCAAAAGTCTCAAGACCAAGACGCCATGTCAGCGCCATGTCCGCAGCTTCGTATTCCGTGACGAAGGCCCCGCCCTGCAGGAGAAATACTCGGACGATGGCGCACAATCGCAGCGCACACCCGCAGAGTACCAGTCCATCACCCTACCCATCGACACTCCGTCACTAGCGGTGACTGCCATCTCGTCCCTGCAGACGCAAGTCTTCACCAACTTCGTCCTCTCCGCCTTCCCCTGCCTGTTCAAATGCACCGAGACCCAAGTCCCGGTCACATGGATCGAGTACGTCGACAAGCGAAGCGGCACAAACTCCAGCTTCGACTGGATCCTCCGCGCCTGCAACACCTCCTTCACCGGCGCCCTCTACAAAGACGACCGACTACTCCACGAAGCCCGCAACATGTACACCCGCGCCCTACACAGTCTAAACAACCTCCTCCGCAAGGCCTCGACAGCCCGATCCGACGAAGCCCTCGCAACAGCCATCTCGCTCGCCTTCTACGAGAAACACCACTGCACCGACGACGCCTGGCTGAAACACGCCTCGGGCATCCGCACCCTCATGCAGCTCCGCGGGCCCTCCGCACACCTCCACGGCTTCGGCCGCGCCATGTACATGACCTACCGCAGCTTCTTGGTCACGTCGGCCCTCATCTCAGGCGAAGCATGCTTCCTCGAGAGACCCGAGTGGCAAGCCCTGAACAAACAAATCGCAGCTACGATCGCCAAACTGCCCGATTCATCGCTCTACACTGATGTCGTCGAGCGCGGGTTCCTAGAGGTCCTCAAGATCCCGGGGTTCGTCAAGCAGGTCCGTGAATCACTGCTGTTACCGGGTGTGGAGATGCAGATGAGTCTCTTGCGGAATATGGAGGCGACTCGCGCCACGCTACGGGGCCTTCTTACGGAATTCGGGGTGTCGGCGTCTATGCGTCGGACGGAGAGTCTTGTAGGGCCTTTGCCGTATTGTTTTCTGGACGGGTACTCGTCGCTGTATGCTAGTGGTATTCGGTCGAGTTTGGTGATTCTTAATCAGTTAATCCTGGCCATGGATCCCTCCCAGCGAGAGGCTGTCGAAGCGGATAATCGTGTCTTGGCTGGTGTTGAACTTGGACCTCGTGCGGTGTCGAACCTGCTCACGCCGCCTGACTCGCCGCGATGTCCTCGGCTCGTGGTCGAGTCGCTGATCACTCCGGCGTATAGGAAACCGCCGACAACGGACTGGATGGACCATATCGCTGCGACGATGGGGATGGACGGTGTGCGCGTTGAATTACTTGAGTAGTCCGATATTTGTAGTATATAATGTACAAGATACATCCATCATTATATACACCCCCCCCTCAAACATAAAGAAGAAAAAGAAGAAAAAGAAGAAAGAGACTAAATATAAGTCCGAACACTCCCCGCCACATTCCCCCGCCCAAGCAAACCACCCAGCAAACCCCTCTCCTCCAAAAACACAAACGGCGCCCACAAAAACACCCCAAGCACACAAAACACCGTCGCAAACGCATGCATCCCCACCACAATCCAGTAGCCTACATGGGGCAGGATGAACTTTACAAACTCGGACGTCTGGTACAGATCCTCCTGTTTGGAGATGTAGTATTTCTCCTTTCCTCGTTTTGGTCCTGAAGGTAGTGAAGAACCGGTAGGGTCGGTGGTGAGGTCCAGGACGGTGGTCAATGTGACGCGGGCGATGTGGAAGGGGATGATCCATATCGTGAAGACTTGGGACATGGTCACGTAGAGTTTTAAATTGGGTTTGTCGAGTGCTTTATTTATTATTTCATATCCATTAGCATTTCATCACTCCATTTATCTTTATTATATGTATTTCTGAGATAGAAGAGGGAGAAAGAACGAACCAACAGAGTGAACCCTCATCTCTATCCTCGGCGACATGATCTTGTACCACTGGTATATCTTCTTCACGACCCAGCGACTGTTGTCGAAGGACTGGATGCGGCAGAAGGGGTGGACGAATGTCGCATTGGGCGTGAAGTATTTGTCGATTGTGCGGGATTGCAGGGCTGGGGGGGTTTGGGTTAGGGTTGAGATTATTTGGGGGATTTCTTGCTCTTTTCTTTGTTAGTTTGAGACTTTTCGGGTGTGGATTAACGGACCTGGGTTTTCCATTTTCGGTCTTTTGTATATATATACTTGGGATTTGGATTGGTTGTTGTGTTGGATGAGGAGTGAGTTAAATGTATATGTTGATATGATGTCATATTCATGTGAAAGGTGTCATGTGATTGATTGACTTGTTTTATTAATTCCAGGTTTATTCCAACTCTTCTTATTTCTTAGTTTAGTTTAGTTTATTATAATAGTCTGAATGTCTTCACTATTGACCAAACTAGCCCTAGTATAGTTCTGAGTCTGCATATATTCATGTGTATATATGCACCCAAGATAAGGCCTGCGATAAGGTTGCGAACATCCACTGCTGACTGGATATCAGCTGAAATGTACGCTATATCAGGCCCGTGGCGAGCTGAATGCACACCACGGGAGAACTTGGAGACCATGGGCTAGGCCGCGGGTGGGCGTGGAGCAATCTTGTCTTTGGTGGCTCATCAGCCATCTGCCTCCTGTGGCCTGCTGGGGGGGATGACCTGGCGGAAATAGAGGATGATGTCGGGTTCTACTACGAATCTGGTCTAAGCGTTCTCAAGCCTCTTGGTCTAGATGACGCTTATCTCACCCGCATCTTCGACCGAATCATCGCAGCGGGGCGGAGACGAAGCATCCCCGCCCTACTATCACTGGACTATGCGATGCGACATATGGTTCAAGAGAAACAGTACGCCCTCACCGCCAAGAATCATCTCCAAGTTGCGCGGTTCTGCCCACAGCATACCATCCTATGGGAGTTTGCCGAGAACAATCTCTTGTCATATCATTACGATACTCGACATGGCGAGGGCATTGATGCTACCGATGGATACCTGATACCTGGCCTTGTCCATCGAATTGCGGACGTCGGCGCGGAGATAGCCACCGGCGAACACCTGAATACCGCCGCGAGCATGCTGCTCGAAGCATTTACCAGATGCGGGAACCTGGTCACCGCATGCTTCATGGTCTGGCGCGAGTGTGAATCCTTGCGAGAAATGGGCGTCCACGGCGTGGAGAGTTGCCCGCAAGGAAATCATGGGGAGCGAGCCGCTACGCCTCCGTGACGAACGTTGCCGCGATGGGCTTCTGAACTTGTTTGATAAGGAGTACACGCTGTCTCCAGACGACGTGGTCCGCGAGGCGCAGTGTGAGTGCAGAGAATGTGCGGAAATTCAGCACACCGCATACAAGATCACACTCATCGCCGACGGCGAGGACTGGCAGCGGCAATGCGACGAGATTCGGGAATGGATAGCCAATTGCATCCTCCACCTGACATTATGCCAACGCAGTGATGCTGGCATTAAACGTGAACTTCATATCCTGCTTTCCTGGACATACCTCACCAGCTGGAAGTGTCTCGCCGTTATGGTCGGCTCCATCCTCTGCAGCGACCCGACAGCGGGCATTGCATCGGACCGTCCAGATAATGCGATCACGCTCCCTAATTGAGTCTGGCTCAGGTATACGGCCAGAGACGAATCCTTGATGTTAATTAGTTTTGTTTTCTTGTCTTCAATTTGATCAGTGAAGTTTCGGAGTATTCAATCCGTTTTTAAATTAGGTGTCTGTTATTTCAAGGCTATTGAAATATGCCGTTCTTTAATAAATAAGCCCTAGAACTGTAGTGGAACCTGGAGATACTGATAACTGTCGGTAACTGAGCCACCATCTATATAATTGGAGATAAACTTGAAGATAGACTATGTTCACATGTCATGAAAGATATATTCAAGGCACTGGCCCTGCTGCTATATATTGCCGTCAAGGTTAGTACTCTCGATGTTGTCATGAAGGAATATCCAAGCGTCCTGTACAGGTGATTGAAAGAAGATTCGACAAGCGGAGATTACATGTGAGTCGAACAGTTGCAAACCAGAACCTATTTACCTGACTTTCATAACTATTGATCACTATAGCCTCCGAGCTTAATACCAGTTTCTACCCTCAGAAGCCAAATGAAGCTGTACGATTTCTCTCAATTGAAGCGCAGCTATGCATGTGCAATGATCCCTTCAGGGTGTCCGACGATGAGTATATACAAAGAACAAGGGTTGAAACAAACCCAACCCCACTGAATACCGACTATACCAAGCCGGCTACGCCATCTCGGCGTCGGGCACCTTCTCCGCGACAGGTTCGTCCTTATCGCTGGCCGTCTCATCTGGACTCCAGGTAGACTCACGCATGAAGGGACTCCGACGACGGATCTCAGGGCCCTTCAGGACCAGGACGACCGGGACGACCGAGAGCGCGATGCCGATGAAGCCGAGGAGCGAGCCGGCCCACCCGAAGCCCAGATTTGAGAACAGCTGGGGCGAAGCCAGGGGCAGGAAGGCGCCGAACGAGTTGCGGCCGAGAGAGGCGGCGGAGAGCGCCGAGGCGGCGTACTTCTCGTACGCGTCGGTCAGGTAGTTGACGACGGCCATGTAGATCGAGTAGATGCCGATGCCGGTGGCGGTGATGCCGATGGTGGGGACGATCCAGTGCACGTCGGGCATGCTGGCCCAGCCGTACCAGAAGAGACCGGCGGCGAAGAGCAGACTGCCCGGGATGGCGGTGTAGAGACGGGCTTCCGGGATGGGCTTGCCGGGTACTTCGGCGTTGCGTTTGGCGGAGCGAAGGTACACCCAGTCCTGGATGGGGTTGATGGCCGTGCCGATCACGGCGCCGACGGAGATGGCGAGCTGGACGAGGCCGGTGGCTAGCACGCCCCAGCCGTAGTTGGTGCTGTAGGTCTGGACGACGCTGGAGAAGAACAGATACAGGATTCCCCAGGCGAAACTGATCCACAGGGTGAAGAAGATGACGACAGGCTCGGTCAGCAACATGTGCGTGGGGCGCATGAAGGAGATCTGGAGCAGCTTCAGGATGCTGTGTTTGGTGAGTTCGGCTTTCGCGTAGACTGCTCGACCGGTTTCCTTGCGAATCTTTTGGGCGCGCTTGGCGAGGATCACATCGGGACGGGTTTCGGTCAGGATCAGATAGAAGACCGGGATCAAGGCGGCATTGTAGATGATCTGGACATAGAAGATCCTGGATAGTTGTCAGATGACGCCTTTGCACACGTGTGGAGAAGAGGTATGGATGACTATACGCACCAACGCCAGGGATCGTTCCGATGAATCTGCACGATGGCGGACCCAATGAAGGGGCCCAATGCGATACCAACCACACTGGTGAAACCGAACAATGACATCGGCAAACTACGGGCCTTTTCGCCCAGCCAGACGTCACTGATACTTCCGCCGACAATGTTAATGGAGACGGAGGAGGCGCCACCACCGAAGAAACGGGTCACGACCAGGGTAGCGAAGTTGTTCGCAAAGGCTGATGGGAACAATGAGATGACCAGGATCACATAGGCCACAAAGTACCCGGGCATGCGACCAGAGTGCTCGGTGAGTGGCACGAAGATCAACGGCCAAAAGGCAGCGCCCATATTCCAGGACGTCGTTGCCCAATAGAGGTTGGGGAAGGGAGAGTTCTGCACATGGAACTTCTCCTCCATCCAGTCGTTACCAGAGCCATACGTTCCGGCCGGGAGACCGGTCAAGATGGAACTGCAAGTTGTTAGCGGTATGCTCTAGTTACCTCATCCATGAGACTTACATAAAACAGACGGTCACCGTTAAGAGCCATTTGTACTTGAGGCTCCAGTTGAACCTGTGCTCTGTTAGTAAACATCTTGTTGGTGCAGTGGCGGCTACATACGGATTCTCCGGGTCATCAGGGCCGTTCCAAGTGTGTATTTCGATGTCTTTGCTGTTACGCACTTCATCGGGGGCGACTTTTGGTCCCAAACCAAAGATGTCCTTGGCCCTGAAAGAGTGTCAGCATAGCTAGCGCAGACATACACAGCGTGTACTTGATACTGACTTGTCCATGAAAGATTTGGACTCATTGTGGGGTGCACTGGCAGATTGATCGGCCATTGTGAAAGAGTCAACAGAACGGTGTTATCGGTGGATTTCGCGCCAAACCCAACCGCTACATGAGAGAGGGATGAAGAGGAACAGAAAGTCACACCGATGTCTGCATTGGAAATATGGTAGATTCGTTCAATGAAAAAGTTAGACGAGGGGGCACTCTCTTACTAAAGCTCCGAGAGGTCCGTTCGGCATGCCGAACCAGAACTTCGAGCCGACCGAGTATGTCGTCACTACGGGGCGGCAAATGCCTCATCCATTGGAACGGCAACTTTTCCTGGGGCCGGTGAATAGCTACAAGCTCTGCGACAGGCCAAAGCGTTAGAGGGCCCACGGTCCACTACTCCACCATTCCTTGGCTCCACCACTACTAATGCAACGTTCTTGCGGGCAACTGTCCCTGATGCAATGACTTTCTGGCGGCCTTGTCTGGCTGAATAAGGGAGCCATCGGTCGCACTCCGCAAGTTGTGGTTCGTGGTAACTTCCATATCTGATTCCTGGCATAGCCGGAAAATCGGGCTCAATTATCCGTTTGATGACGAACTGTATCCGTCATTCACTTCTGGAGAACTTTTTCTCGAACAATTCTTCGCCTCCGTTCGACCCTGTTTTCTCTTGAATCTGACACCTCTGGTTTTCTCAGAATTGAAAGGATAGGTCACCTATCTATCCAACTAGCGTAGTCCAAATAATATGAGAGACAGATAGGTCTAGCAACTAGTGGAGGGTCCCAACCCTCACCACTACCCCGATATTTCCACCACACAGCCCGATAGGCAAGACACTCCGCCATCCACCATGATAGGGTATGCACGTACTAAACCAAGACTTCCAAGTCACACCCGAGGATACTCCGTCGTAGACTAGAAGTCTGGAGAGTGGCAACCGGAACCGCAAAACTTTGACGCAAACCTACCACAAAAAGCAAGCACACAAATCGCCTTCAGGCTAACTTTGAAATCTCATTCTCAAAAACAATTACAATAACGATATACATAGAATCAATCATGGGCAGAATCCGACAAATTTCTCAGAACCAATAATCTCACTCTCACAAGTACCTGACTATCATTGCAAGGACATTTAATTGCACGGATCGCCCCACAGTCAATTTGTCTACCGGCACTAAATATTATTCCTTGTTATCGTGGACCCGTTATTTGCCCAAATCGTTAATTGATTGTCACGGTCCACTAGTTCGAAATTAGCTGTGTCTGTTGGGGAAATTAGTTCGTTCGGAGGCTTTTATACTCGGAGTAAGCTTGGGGAATTTGCTAATTTTTTTTTTTGATATTGTTACCCCGTGGGTTGGGTTCTTAGTGGTTGGGGATTTGGGGGTTCTGTTTTGAGGTGGATTTGGTCTTTTTCTTCTCTTTGTTTCTGATTTGGTCGGGTTTCGAAGGATCATATTTGACTAATTCCACCTCTGGAACAATCAGTGTCAGTAGCAAAGTACATTTCGAAGTTAGAAATATCTATTCTTAAACCTTTGCATCTGTTCACGACTTGCTCTATTCTATAAAAAAATCCAAGAAACGAATCAACAATCTGGTCCAAAACTGTCCACTCCAATCTATTCTGACGGATAGTGTCAGGTAGTACATCTATATCCCATGAACCAATTCCATAGCACTGGGACTACCCTTTCTGTGATACGTGTCAATATGAAATTGCTCGGGTATAATCCACAGTGCATCCTGACACACCGATAAACCTCTAATAGCGGCTTGTTTGCTTGGCTCGGGGCCTCGGAATAAATGTTTGAGATAAATCCGATGTATTTAGTTGCCTAGGTACTACCGTACGCTAGTAGGTTGTGGGGATTTGTGGATGCTCATATTCGTGTCTAGACATTTTACTGGGGTATTGTGGTGGAGGTAGGGTTGGAGGTTTTCGGATGTCTACGGATTCCGCTCGTGGTTATTCTTGATATCTGTTCTTCTCTCTTTCTCCCCATCTTTTTTTAAATTAATCTTTCTTTTCTCTCTTATATCCCCGTTTCTCTTCTTAGTCTGGTGCAACAAAACAGAAAGGAAAGGCAAATGGTTAAGAGAACATGTAACAGTGACACTAACATAATCTTAGCCCTAAAGTCGTGTCTCATGTCTATCAGTCTATCATTGGTTCAACATATCACAAAGAATCCGCATAAATAATGACAGCGACAGATCTGATGGTCAAGAAACCAACATCTTTTAAGATAATGACCTCCCTCCAGGCAAGACGTCTTGCACGATTGATATAGACGGAAATTCAATCTCACAGGCTGTAATGAAAATACGATATCTATGCACTTCACAATCTCCCAGTTTAAGAAGTCATCGGCTTCCACAAGCCAGCACAAGTCAAGTTCTGCCTGGATCGAGACGGAAATAAAAGTCCGTTACTTTAGCTTTCCTTCAGCCAACGGTGAAATGAGACTCGTCTTTTATGATCTTGATGTCTTTCGTCCAATGGACTAAGATGAAACATACTGCGCTGTTGATGGGGATTTTGTATCCAACACCAAGTGTTTACCTCATTAAAGCCCTGACGAAGACATTGTGCCAGATGACTGCAAGGAGGCGAATATGTTTGGCCTTCTTTGGGGATATCCATGTATAGATATGCCGGGTTCTTGGCAATATTTAACTTCGCACTTATTCTCTCCATCTTTCTACTCGTTCAATTGGGAAACGGTGAAGCAGTTCTGGTGAATGAAGTACAATTCTTGAAAGGTAGTTCCGCCTGGCCCGGATTGGCCTGAGGAGGGACTTTCCAAACACCAGGGCTAAGCGGTCCACAATCATTTCCACGATCTTCCAGATAGTCTAATCTAGGGAGGTGAGATAGCTTCATCATTATTGCCTTGATAGAGTATGAGCTATAGCTTGTCTGAGTCGCTGGAGACGAAAAGCTCTAGTGATCCTATTCGGAACTGAACGCTAAAAACATGATAATTCAAGCAATCGATCCATACGATCTCGATTTCTCAATCAACTGACCCGTTGGGCATTCCAGCAGAACTCACATATCCTGATTTTCCCAGAAGGAAAATCTCGTCTTTAGAAAGTGATAACAGGGATCAAGCGTCTGGATTAGATGAAACTTACTAACCAGAGTCATCGAAAGACTCAACCTCGGGGTGCTAGTTGCTGGAAGACCACGAGATAGGAAAGCTGGCTATCCAACTTACAGTCTACATGGCTGCATTCAACTTTGCCGAAGCTGCTGAAATTATATTAGGGTTTACCAAAAAAAAAAAAAAGTGTACCACCAAGTGGGGTACATTGAAGTGAATATACTGAAGCGAGAGTACTGGTCATTCATTCACTTTGCCCATGCAGAGGAGTAATTAACCAATCAAGTCAGGGCACATCGCTAAGCCAACGTGACTGATTGTAGCCTGGGACGAAGGAAAGTCATCCTGCAAACTCTCATCATATCCTCCAATCTTCCCACACGAAACATTGTTTGACCCTGCACTGCACTCGGGTGGCCATCACTATTGCAAATGGAGAGCGCCTTCGGAAAGTGAGTGGTCTATAGTAACCTTGACAGAATCCAGGTCTAATGCTGTTAGACATCTTTCTTCGCCCACATTCACCTTCACAGTCGGTGCGAATAAGAAGGAATTCATTGTGCATTCTTCTGCCTTGGCCGGACTTTCTCAAAGCCTGAACACTCTTATGAATGGCCAAATGACAGAGGCAAGGACTGGACATGTTGACTGGCCAGATGTCGATGAAGACACATTCGCTCGGTTATGTGAATTTGCCTATTGTCGAAACTACACGCCCCCGTCATTTAGTTTAATCGAGCATGAATCACCCCTCCCAAGGACCCCAGAGCCCATAAATGAAGAAGAGAAACACAGAAAGCCTGACTCCAAGCGTGCTTCCAATCAGACCTCCCATCTTCGGAAAAGGAGAGTCATCTCGACTGAATACCTGCACGAAGAATTCAAAACGAGTCTCGTTGTTCCGAGCCCGCAAGTCAGCGACTCAGAGTATATTTTCGCACCACCTAAAATAACCGGGCCCTGGGAAGATTTCACCCTTGTATTCCTCGGACAAGCTCGACTGTACGTGCTGGCCGATAAATACGGCATTGAACCATTGCGCCGGTTGATCCTTTCCAAATTACACCGGACACTGGATAGCTTCACGCTGTATGACACGGGAGTGAGCGGTATCGTTGAATTTGTTCGATTTGTCTACTTGAACACACCGTGCTACGGCAATAAAGTCGACGCCCTGAGAGATCTTGCAGCGCGTTATGTGGTTTCTGTTCTTGACAACATTGGGGAGGCTGGATGTTTCCTGGGGCTCTTGGAAGAGGGCGGTCCATTCGTCTCTGATTTCTGGCGAATTGCTTGGGTTGTTTAAAAGCCCTGTCGCATGACGTGATTGCTCTGCGGGTGTCGTGCAAGTATTTGGGTTAATGAAGTTCTACAGATGGCGTTCTCAGTCAGGCCATGTCCTGCACAGACTGTCGAGTACAGTTTATCTTTCAGTCGCAGTGAAGTTCCTATACATTCGGCATATCTGCTGTCATCACTGGTGTATCTAGCACTTACAAAGTTCACCTATGGTATTTATCATGAGATAGTTATTTGAACGAAATGCCATGTTTACCATATTCCACTGCTTTTATACTGCACTTCTAAACAGTGTTAAAGAATTGCTTAACCTTACAAGAGAGAAAAGAATACAGGACCGAGAGATGATGATTATACCTACCAGGAACTTACTCTACAACTATCAGTTTAATCTTCCATAAACCAATCCCATAACCCTAGACCACGCTCAAGAACATACCCAACCACGAATACAACCACTCCCTCAAACCACTCACTAGCAGGAACACCATAATAAACCCCATGCATAACCCACCCGCCCTCGACAACATAGTATCGACAATAAAAACCGAGTCTATCAAGTCTAAGCCGATCAAGCCCAGTTCTACAGTCTATCTCCAGAATCGTTCAAATAGAATCCACGAGCAAGTCTGCGATATCATCCACGACTCATGTCCGGATCTGAAGTTATACATCTGCGGTACTTAACTGTTGACGGGGTTAGATATAGGTATTTCGAGTGGAGTCGGATTCTGTATTTTGGTTTTGGCCTTTCTTAGATTTATTTATCTTTATTTTATTTTTTGATGTCTGTTCTTGGGGTGCGATTCATGTGGCCTGGCTAGTTTATATTTGATTTATCGAGTGAGTTATCTGGTGATTGTGATTGAGAACACTGGTTGATCTTGGTGGGATAGAATCTGATAGGTATGTAAAGATTTATGCTGGGTGATTTGGTTGGTGTTTGGATGTTGAATATTCCAGGTTCAGACTATGTCTATTACACTAAAGCCTCATAATTTATATACAAAGTGGGTCTACAATCGGACACCTATGGCGGGGAACTTACCCAACCGAACAAAATTAAACGATACAACCAATCACAAGCCTACAATATCAGACAATGTTAGAGCCTCCGTAACTTATCAGCCGGCCTCGACTTCATCCAAGACAACAACCAATCCAGCTCTCCACAGTAAATTACTAGGATAGCATAGACCATATCTCCATTACCATGGTGGAAACGCAGCAAATCCTGGAAGATATTCTCTTGCAGCCCCCACTTTCGCGGTGTGGGCGTGGGCCGGGCCTGGTGATTATTCGGCCGGTTGGGTATGCTGAGTATCAGCGGGGAAATACCAGTTTGGACCCTGAGCCGGTGCTGAAGTGGGCTGAGGAGAGTTATGCTGTTGTGCAGGTTAGTTTGGGGGATGTTGGTGATGTGCTTGGCTTGGTGAGGAGGGGGATTGAGGCGCTACGGGGGTCGGAGGGCTGTGATAAGGGTGAGGTGGGTCTTTTAGGTATGTTTTTGTTTCTTTTAAGGAAAGAGAGGGTATGCTAATGGATAGTGTATGGTTGTGAGTCGGATTACCCGGCTGGGTTTGGTAAGGATTTGCGGGATTGTATAGCAGCGTTGGATGAGATTGTGGCCGCTGTGTGTTTCGGTGCGCTGGACTTGGATGAGATGGAAATTCCGCTTCTAGTCCATGTCTCCGGCAGTGCAGCGCCTACGACGCAGGAGAACCAAACGGTATATACCTATCCCGAGGCTTCGTCTGCTGGATTCATCGTGCCCGGACATCCTGACTTCAAGATCTCATCCGCCGGTGTCGCGCATACCCGCTCCCTGACCTTCTTGAAGAAACACCTAAACGGGCCGTATTTTGACCTGGAGAAGATCTGGGAAGAGCACACGTGGTACGAGTTCGGGGATCGATCTGTAGAAAAGACGATGGCAACGATGGTGCAGGAGCCCTATGTGAATCATATTCCGACGGTGAGTTCTGTTTCTTATAGCTCTAGTGAGATGCTGATCAAACCAGATGACGGGAGGAATCGGTCGGGAACGATTGAGTAATTTCTACCTGAACCATTTCATCTTCAACAATCCCACCGACACGGCGCTGGAGCTGATCAGTCGCACGGTCGGCACGGATCGTATCGTCGATGAGTTCATATTCAGTCTCACCCACAATAAGGAGGTCGATTGGCTGTAAGTTGTCCCCGCTGACCGATTAGTAATATAATATTCCAAGCCAGGATCTGACAAGATAGACTCCCCGGCATCCCACCAACTGGTAAATCGCTCCGTATTCCATTCACCTCCGTCGTGAACATCCGCGGAGATCGTCTATACCATGAGCATATAGCATGGGATCAAGCAACGGTGCTAGTGCAGTTGGGTCTGATGCCAGAGTATCTTCCTTTCCCGTACGCCCTCCCAGGGGGGAAATTGCCTGAGCCTGGAAAGCGGTTCGAATATCGTGTGCCTGCGGCGGGGGCAGAGACGGCAGACAAGTTGCAGGATGAGCACCTCGTGCCATCCAATGGGATGTTTGAATTTCAAGTACGTGAGGTGGATGATCAGTGAGGAGTGGTGGGCAAGTTTGAGAAATATTGAGATGCGAATAGTGGATTATCTCTTCTAATCAATCCAGTAAACTCCGGCATTCTATGGGGCAGAAGGCCAGGCAGAAACAATATTGTCGTACTACAGTGATGCATTCCACTGAGCTTCCACACGTCCACGGTGGACCCGTGAGGCGACAGGATCCTCCCGGAAATCCTCCAGATATACTCGGTGAAATCAACTCAATGGCAGACGAATGCGTTCTTGCAACATCCCCGTAGGATTTGACCGAAAGTTCTCTTTAACCAGATTTGGCATCGCCAACTGATCGATTGGCTGTGTGAGTTCACAAGCTAGTCAAATACGACATGGATGATTTCAGTCCGGTCAATTGACAGTCAGTTAAACACCTTCTCATGACGCTAGATCCACAGGCCCCACGCCAATAGGTTACATCCAGTGCAGATAGCCCGTGTATTTGCTCGCTGAGTCGGTGAAGTTCAATCAACGCAGAACAATCGAAGCGCGACTTCATCATTATCCAAGGTTTCAACCATCCAAACAAGGTAACGGCTGAAACCAAAACGACGCTCCAGCAATGGCTATTGAGTACACTGTATAGTGGGGATGCGATCGCCGGTTGGCTGTGTAGATTCAGACCAGTTGTATGGTACATGAAAGGGTCACCTCAAGGCAGCAATATAAGGTCCAATGAGTGGCCGGCTAGAGCGCCGCGAGAGTAACAGCATTCGGACTCCGCGGACGGAAAAAAGGCCTGGATTATATACTCCGTGTTGGAGAATCCGTTAGGGAAAAAAGACCTGGTTATCCTTATGGTATGCGTGATTTGAGGGCAGGCTCCACTTCGAGGTTATTTTGAAGCGAAGGCTTGTCTGCCTAGTGCACAACGCCGTCGAGAAGCCATTTGGTAAGTTAGACGGAATTTTTCTTATCTAAATTTGCGGAAATCACCACAATCTATGTATAGTTGATGTGGAGCAATCCCAATTTCGAATTTTCCTCTACCGATTGCAAACCGGTCAGCCTTGCGCTGATGCGGTTTCGATAGGGGGTATGGGATCGGAGATTGGGAAATTAGTCCCCAATGGTCAATTGAGTCGAGTCACTTTCTAGTTTGTCTGAATCTCTGCGATGATCAATCTGCAGATGTGAAAAATTTGCTTCACTAGGTCATATTATGTGAGACATATTGAGCCTAATTTTGGCCAACCAAGAGCTTAGCATCGGTCACGACCGACGCTGTTGATGGAAAAACAGAGGTGAACCCATCAACCGGCACACGGTGGATACCAGATCATATGTGGGATGACAAGAAACAAGCAACGGTGGATGAACCAACCAGAGCCGACCGAACGGTGTGCCCTAGTTCGAGAAGATGTCTCGGAGCCTGTTGCCGTATAGTTTGCGAACGGGAGAAAATCCCAAGGCAGATTTAGAAAAAAAAAATTTTTTTCTTTTTTGAACGGGGCAAATGGAAAGATCATCGTAAGGTTTTCGAAGATGTCATTTGAAATGGCAATGATTTGAGAGCAAAACCACGGGTAGACAGAGACAAAGGGTGAAATACTCCGTAATTATTAAACTCGGTCGCTAAGCTTTTTGATTTGCTCTGATTGGGAGAAGTTATTCCCTCAGCTTGGCAGCTGGCCAATGAACTCTCTGCACTGCCTCAATGACCCACTTTGTAATGTATTTTAAAAGCCCAAAATTAGCTGGAACTTTTTAGTCTCGGGGAGTAGTTTGTATCTTAGGTAAAGGGGCCAAATATGTTTAATGAGGTTAATGAAAGTAAAAGAAAAATAAATGATGATAATATAACAATAATAATGAGTAAGAAAAAATAAAACAGATCATATGTCGACAGTTGGTTACAGACTTGATGCAATCTCGAGTCATCATAACATGGCTGATCGAGTGTAAAAAACCCCTGAAGGAAGCTTGTCGTGGGGCTTTATACAACTACTTGGCCAACGAGAGGCGCAGCTCATTGTTGATCGTTTGAGCTTTTCCCGGTGCCCCTATCAGCGTTCTTTGTTACGATGAACATCAACTCAAGGCAACCTTCAAGGATGACAAGTCTTCTGTAACAAAACATTATACCTCAACGCCCGATAGTAACAATAGCCAACTGTACAGAATATGTATGTATAGTGTATCGTAACACAAATGAGAAGAAAAACGATGTGAGTAAATTAAAGATACTAAATCAAAACGATAAAATTCTTCTGGCCCCCAAGACAAATAAACCCACTCCAAAGTAGAACAAGAACCAAATCATCAATTTAAAAGTCTCACTACGAGACCAACTTAGGAAAGGCTGTGAATAGAATTTTTTTTTTTTTTTCTATCTTTTTTTAGACCTTCGCTCAGGTTTTACTAAAAGTTTTTTCCATCTAAAGCCGCACGGCCTCGATCGATCCATCGTCAGGGATCCTTTGTCCCCATCCAATCCGGACCAATCGACCAATCAGAAATCCGCAACTAAGGCATAGCTTTGACTGTTGGCAAATCCACTGTCACTGGTGCCTGTCATTTGGTCATTCGTTTATCCTACCGTACATTCGGACGTTCCCCAGATGCGTTAGTGAGTCGTCAACTTTTAAACTTAAGCCACTTATAAGTGAGACACCTATTGGACCCTCGTGTCTTTATATTTGTCCGCTTGCCTCCCTCGTCAAGTCGCTTCTTCGGTGATTTACCCTATTGTTCCTATACAAGAGGTCACGCTTCCATCCTACTTTTCCATCACCGATACCTTCTTTCATCAACACCGACATTCTCTTCATCTCCCCCACGCTCTTCTACTCTCAATTCATCTATTCATCATGTTGCCGCATTTCCTGTCCTGGACAGGTGCACTTTATCTAAGCGGTTGTGCTGCCATGTCGCTTCCCCGCACTCACAATGCCGACTTGTCATCACGGACTGAAGTCATCTCAACCCCTCCTTTGGTAAACGTTCCAGCCCTCGGTTGCACATTCTCATATGAACAATGCACTGAAGATGTCGCCTCCAGTACTCACTTGGTATGTTCTTGATTCTATACCGAAAAGCATTTTGCAATCATGACTGACCACATCAGGCCTTCGTATTCTCAGCCGAGAATGGCACTTTGTTGGCCAACAACCAAACCATATTTCCATCATCTCTCCCGATGCAGTTGGATGCACAGCGATACTGGCAATCAGGCGAAGAAACCGTTTCTTTAACTTACGGTCTCGAGGCTCGACCCATGTCATCACGTCCCGATGGAGCAGTCGGCGACATCACTCTCTTAAAACTGAAGCTGTACGACCTGCAAGGCCGCCCAGCCTCCGACTTTGTCATTGTCATTTCACTCTCTCAAGACCAAAATAAGAACCTCGTCATCTCTCGAGTCGATACCAAACCCATTGCCAGTCATCACCACGGTCAGCCCTCTTCCTGGATGAACCGGCTGAGTGCCAACCTGGACGCTGTGAGGGATGCTCTCAAGGAATGCATACATGGCGGCCCCCCAGGGCACCCGCGCCCGGGCATGAATCCCCCTCATGGCCCCCACGGACACCACATGCCACCTCCCGTCGATAAGCACCGTACTATTGCTCCAGAGCGCCACGATCACCATGGACAGGGCTACTGGAGCAGCCGGGAGAAGAACATCGGCAAGCTCATGCGCCCGGTGGTCATGCCGGCTCTATTGGGTGTCATCGCCGGTGTAGTCGCTTGCATGACGGGTTTTATAGTGGGCAAAGTGGTCATTTCCATATTTACCTGCATGCGAAGGTGCCACAAGAAGCAAAGTACCCCCGCTATCCGGCTTGAGGAGGTGGAAAACGGGCCCAACGAACGGAAGCATTTGATGCGGACGTTTGATGAAGACAAACCCTGAAATTCTTTCTTTAACTCACTTTCTTATGTTTTTCCTTGTTATGCATATACCCAATGTATCATATTGATTTATGGCCTAGCACTCAGCATTGAATAGCGTTGACGCAACGTCTCTTATCTTAAGTCTGTATTTCACCTCGTATTTCAACAATTGGCCGGCTGGCCCAATGGTAAGGCGCTTGACTACGGATCAAGAGATTGCAGGTTCGAATCCTGCGTCGGTCAATATTTTTGCGTTGTGTGAAGATTTTTGTATATGGGTCCGAACCTGTGGATCCGACCCATAGTTCTACTCTGTCTCCGTACTCTTCATACCATGCACTCCATGGGATGTGATATCGGTGTGTAGCAGAAGGCTGATTAGATTTATATCATATGGTAGTAGACGTGGTATTCTTTCGCAGTCGTTGACATCTTGACATTTCCAAAAACAGGCATAGACCCACTCATGTATAACTTCACTGAAGCCTCACGCCAACCACAATCATACCTTCAAACTCCAACATCCAAATCTATCCCCTCTCCAGAAAACTACTGTAGAACAAAATACATAGTAATCCAGGCATGAATACAGACGATCAATCCCGAATTACGGAATTACCCTTTTCGGACCCCGACTCCCCCATAACCCGATATCAACTTACCCAAACCACCAAAACACACAACACAACACCACCAATCCAAGAAACAGCAAGAAAGAACAACAAGATAATATTTTCTTTAACTAAAAAGAAAGGGAAAAAAAATGCACCCCCCAACCACGCTCCAAACTTTCCTCACCACCACCCTCGGCCTCACCCAACCCCCAGCCCTAACCCGCCACACCTCCATCGAAGGCGACGACCACATGATCTACTCGCTGTCAAACACACCGCATATTTTACGAGTCACTAAGCCGCGGCGAAACCGCGTCCTAACAGGACAGCAAATGCAAGCGTTCGACATTGCGCTACGCCGACTCATTCGAGACGAGTATCGCGGTCGCGGACTATCTGAGAATCTCATCCCCGTGTCTATTGCATCGCAGGTCCTGGATGAAGAGGGCGTTTATGCTGCGTCGTTGGAGACGAGGATGCACGGGACGGGGCTACATATTGCGCGTGCAACTGAGGAGACGGTGGCCGGGTTCGTGGATTTACTTTCTATTTTGAAAGGTATACAAGTCGATGACTTGGAGAGGAAATTAGGGCTAGAAGGTGGTATACCGCGAATCCCGTTCCCTGATTTACAGGAACTGAGGATCTCAGCTCTACAAGCCTGGGATCGATTATATCGGAATAATCAGCTCGGGGACTGCGCGTTCGGCACCGGAAACATACATTCTCTCCTCGAGACTAAGACTGATTTCGTATCCGCCCTTCCGTGTCCTTCTCGGGCTGGGTCTGTTCTCATCCACAATGATATCAAGGGCGAGCATGTCCTTGTGGACGAGTGTGGGCGCGTAACTGGTTTCCTGGACTGGGCGGATGCGGGGATCGGGCATGTCGCGACGGATATTGCGGGGTTGGTGTTGACTGTTGGCGTGGATATGGCGAGGAGGATTGCGCGGCTGGTTGGGTATGAGGAGATGGTGTTGGAGGGCGTGTTGCTGGCGAGGTGTGAGTGTGTTTTGAGGTTGGATTGGAGGTTGAATGGGGAGGATGGGGTCAGTCCGGTGAAGTTGTTGAGGGAGCAGTTGGTTTTGGCGATGGGGTAGTTGTTTGTCTCTCTCTCTCCCTCTCGCTGTGTGTTTTTCTTATGGTATTTGGTCAGTATGTAGTATTTGTAGATGGGTTTTTTGTGCTATATTCTGTAGATTTGTGTTGGCATGTTAGTCAAGGTTACTAAGTATATATTTTGGTCTTGAGATTTCTTACTAACTACTAGTAGCTTGTTTGAAGCAGTATGATAATATACTGGCAGTAGTACTATAGCTATCATGATATTTTATATGTACTATTGTATAGTATACTATATGTATATAGTATTGCAGTGGTAATACAGTCTCATCTCATCAGATGATTTAACTTGTTTTTGACTTCTGTATCATGAGCATCAAAAGATTTGTCGGTATCATAAAATATGAAATATATATATATAGATTCATGACTAGAATACCCCTCTCTACATTACATCCACAACCCTTACAATTGTATAGTATCAACTATACACAGCATAAAACCAAACGAGTACTTGGTATAAAGATCAGCCTTACAATACCCAAATGCAGCCATCCACGAGGCAACGGCAAGACCCTGCATCGCCTCCCACAAAAAATGACATATCAAGCGCAACGAACCCAGAAAGTCACCACCGAATGCCCTATCTTATTCCGAAGCTGCAGGCTGCGTCAGTGTTCAACGGATGTCTACGTCAACCAGACGCGAAACTGGATTCGACCGGGGTGCTGACGACGGTTGCAGATGGAAGGTTCTGGAATTTGTTTGTCACGAACTGTGATTGAAACAAATTTATTTCTTAGGTTGTGTAAAGGAGGTGGATGGCTTGTTTGACCGCTATTTGCACAGCCTGGTTCACATCTACGTGGAAAATGGGTTTTGATTTCAACTTGAGCGCACTTTGTCGAAGGTATTTGTGCTGAATACGAAGACCGACAGAGTCGAATGCAATAGTTCGATCCTTTCAGATTCTAGCAGTGTCTATCACGTCGAGGTTGACAATCTACGAAGAGTTTTATCGCCAAGTGGGGTCGCGTACTCCATCATAGAGACTAAAACTTAACTAACATAGCGTAGATCCATACTACTTCCGCACCTGCGAGATCAGCTCGCGTTCCGCTGTCTATTGGTAGGTAGACTAGGATATCGCCGCGCATGCTCGGCTTTTGTATTGTTGATTCCGTTCTTTCTTTCATTCTTCTTTCTTTCATTTTTTGTGAGATCGTTGGGGCTGGGTTGTTGTTTTAGGTCGTTTAAGTGCATTTGATCGTAATTCATTTCCGTTCACATGTAGTATTGTGGACGCAAGGGGTGTATACTTTTCATTTCACATTGATGGTATGTTGATTCAAATGAAACAGGGGCTGCAATTGTATGCCAGATTGTAACCCTAGCCCTTGTGAGATTCAAGTTCCATTGTCTGTTAATTATAGCTAGCTGTATGCATGACTTGCAGCAACATGCTCTGAAACCATGTACTCTCGAAGCTTGAGCCGTTCGTCGAGTCAAATCTCGAGTCTAGACAATCTGCAGGTTGAACTGCTTTTAATTCAAAGTGGGTAACACAATTCCGACAGTGAGGAAAGCCAGTGCGAGGGAGTTCAAAGAATGTTTTCGGCCGTGGTTCGGTACCATTGCGAGGGATCCTATGGGTCGGGGTGTGGCTGAGGGTCTCCCCCTATTGGGACCTTCGGAGTACTCCGTAGGTAGGGTTCGGGTCCCTTGATATTGTGGCTGATGCTTTTTTTTGTTTTTTCTTTTCTTTTCTTTTCTTTTTTCTTTTTTTTCGTCATTAGACTGCAATAATAGTTGATGTCAAGGTAGAGAACTGGGATGAGCTTGAAAATCTCATGAGGGTTCGCGAAATCATGACGTCGGAGGCTTTGCTCGGAGCAGGTCCGTTTAGATGGACTAAAAGGGTAACTTAATTGCACCGCCACAGCAGGTGAACATTAATTTTCTTTTTCTTTTTCTTTGTTCTTCAGTCTCCGTAGTACCCGTAGTATCTCTTCCTTTCGACCTTCTACACGGCATGGATCATCCCGTGGAGAAAGACTCTGTCGATCTCTAAAGTTCTTTTCTTTTCTCTTTATTTTCATTTCCCTGGGGTATTACCGATTTAACTTCTACAATCATCCTGGTTAGATTTTATCCCTACCTGCAAGTGTAACAATTACTATCCATAGGGCAAAGTGTTCCAGCCACCCCATAACTATTTCCAGTGGCTGGGTGATCCAGCCCTCACACTTCACCCAACCCACCAGACTCGGACCACTCTCACGGTCCCTGATAGTCTGTACCGAGAACTAGCGCACAGCCAGGTCTGGAAAATTTTCGATTGCTTTTTTTTTTTTTTTTTTTTTTTTTTCTCTCTTTAGGATTAACAGACCATGGTTGCCGTAGGCGATAGACATGTTTTAGCGGGTGGCGGAAAACAAGAGCTCTTTTTCTTCCCCACCAAGACTGGGTTGTGGCTGGTGAGAGCAAGTCGATATCCACTCGCAGTACTCCGTAAAGATCCACCTCAACTCACCACAAATGGCATAAAATGCGATGATTGATTGGCTGAGAGTGGTCATTTGCGATCTGTTGGCCGTGATGATCGGGCCCGTTGCTGATCCTTTGCTTTTCTGTCGGTCAAGAAAAACAGAACAAGACGAAGGTCCAATCTCGGGCAATATCATGATCAGCTCCCTGTTGGGCAGTCACCATGACGCTGCCCTTGACGTCGCCCGGTAGTACAAACTTCCTGCTCGCTGCGGTGCAGTCACTGACCGTGCAGGGTACATTTGAGTGTATCTAATTTCAGCCGGACCAGCACTGCAGCGTCGTCATCTGCAGCGGTCCTGTTTCTTTTCCATTCTCTGTTTGCCCTTGGCCATAGTGTTTGCCGCGGACAAGGGGTGAAAGGAGCAAAGGAGGTTATGAATGTAATTCAACCACGGTTATCACACCCTAGTTAATCTCTACACCGGCGATGCTTTTGCTGGTCATCGGACCCAAGCGCGGTGCAGGTTTTTATTTCAGGATATGCACAGTAAGAAAAAAGAAAGGCATTCTATCTTAAATCCAGACTATCAGACGCTAAGCCCGACGAGACGCGTGGGGAGGCCCGCAGAAGGGCCTATGAAAAGAATGAATGAGGTTGGGTGGACACCCAAGTGGATCGACTAATAGGCCGTGCTTCCAAACTTTCACCTTGCAGGCCAAGATCCGAAAGGGCTGGTCGATGACTTCACTTGCCCTAGCCACGTTGGCTGGATACTCTTGGAAATTCGAACCCGCTGTGGCCCAGGGATGATCGCATGAGAAAAATAAAATAAAATTATTAACCAAAACAATGCTTATGCGGTCCTTGGAAAACCCGAAAGCTTGACTATTGCCGACCGAAGTCTGGCTTGAGATTTCCACGTCCATTCCTGGCTTTTTTAAACCAGCTCGCCCCCCTCCGATCGCTTGCCTTTTTTCTTCCCCTGCCACAATTCCAAAGAAAATTTCTCCAACATTTTCTTCCGTTGACGCCTCTATCCAAGTGATCGCCTGATCTACCTTCTACCTTCTCCACGCCCAACCTCACAAATTCGTCATCATGAAGACCACCCTTCTTTCCATGGCTCTGCTGGCCGCTGCCAGCGTGGTGAGCGCTGATGTCTCTGTCGGCGAATGCGCTGTATGTTGTCGCAACTTTTGAAGATCCATGGACCCAATGGGCTGACCCTCTTTTAGCAAATGTGCATTAGCAACATGAACAACAAGGCCTCTGAGCTCGGCTGCAAGAGCGGTGACTTGGCTTGCCTGTGCAACAGCCAGAACTACAGCTACGGTGTGCGTGACTGCACTTCCCAGGCTTGCCCTAACGACGACTCCGCCGCTGTCGTCGCTGCTGCTCTCGCTGCCTGCCCCAACGGTAGTGAGTCTTCCTTCTTTCTATTGTGGTATACACGTGCTAACGGATTGATTAGGCGGTTCTAGCGCTACTGCTTCTGGTTCCGACAGCACCTCCACTGGTACTGGTGCTGGCGCTGGCGGCTCTACCAAGACCGGTGACTCGGCCTCTGCCACCGGTACCGGTGCCTCCAAGACTGGTGACTCTGCTTCCGCTACCGGCACTGGTGCCTCTGCCACTGGCACCGGCGCTTCCGCTACTGGTACTGGTGCTTCTGCTACTGGCACCGAGTCCGGCGCCTCCAAGACCGGTAACTCCGCCTCCGCCACTGGCACCGATGCCTCCAAGACCGGCGAATCTGCTTCTGCCACCGGCACCAAGACTGGCGACTCCAGCTCTTCTACTGCCAACAGCTCCACCACCCTGTCCACCTCTGCCAGCTCCACCACCGACGGATCCAGCTCTGAGACTGGTTCCAGCGGCAGCTCCACCGATGGCTCCAACGGCGGCTCTGCGACCCAGACTGGTTCTTCCGGCTCTTCGACCGATGCTCCCGACTCCGACTCTGCTGCGTCCAAGACCGTTGTCGGCAGCGGTGCCATGGGTGCTTTTGCCCTGGCTGCGTTCTTCGTTCTCTAAATATGTAATGACCGGATCCTTGGATAAACCGCTGGCGTTAACGATATCCCCGCCATGCTTGATTGATTTGTTCTCACGGCTGATGATCTTTGTCGGAAACCGGCTTGTACTGTATATGTTTAACGGCTCTACATTTATGACGGTAGATAATTAGTGGCGTGCCACGACTTAATTATTGAATTCTCTTTCATATTTTCCCTGACTGTAATATCTTATGCCAAGCGCTTCTAGATTTGAATCACGCTTAGATTGATTAGATTAAACTGGTGTTTCATAGACTACTAGTAGTATCTACAATCCTCCAGGGCTACATACATTAGTACATCCATCTCGACTAGAGGGTTGTGCACGTGCAGTATTTACATGTGATGCTTGGCGGTCAGATGAGAATAGTCTGTTGTCTCCACGTTCAGATGATAACTACCAAAAAGACCAGTGATTAAATATATTAATTGAATGTCAAGTTCCAGTCGTCCGTTGGGTAGAATGCCGGAGTAATGGTACAGCACATGGATTGGCACTGATTGGAGATTGGCGCCCGTTCATCCGGCACCATGAGGGGCTGATGCAGGGGTGAGCAGTGTGACCATGATACGTATATCTTAGACAATTTTAATTTTTTTTTTTTTTTTTAGAAAAAGGAAGAAAAAAATCCTTTTCAACCTATTCCAGTTCATACTATTTCACCTTGTTTGTAGAGAATCGGTATTGATCACTCGGCATACAGTTGACCCGCACCGAGCCGAGGTCCAAGTGAAGTTTGTTCGGCCTCGGCCTCTTTTACTCCAGCTTTTGGTCATCTGGAGCTATCGGTCCTTTTCTAACTCACCCCTTCTGTGCGATTGCTCTCTCACATATTTTTATCTTCGTTCAACTTCACCTGGATCTATTCTCGACATCTCAAAGCCCACAATTCCTTCTCCCTCTTAATTATCTACGTTTAACCTGATCTCCCCGCGTTGAGCTTCCCCGCTTCCGACCCCGCCGTAATGTCGTCCGCGTCGTCCTCGACCCCGGACACCATCCGGGATGATGTCAAAGTCGCCGAACACAAGCCCGTCAACCAGACAATCGCACAGCTGCGCTCGCTCGTCGCCGGTGCGGCGGGCGGTGTATGCGCCGTCGTCGTCGGCCATCCGTTCGACCTCGTCAAGGTCCGTCTGCAGACTGCGGAGAAGGGGGTTTACTCCGGTGCAATGGACGTCGTGAGGAGGACTGTCGCCCGCGAGGGCCTTGCCCGTGTATGTGATTCCAAATGCCGCCACGCGCTGTATTAACAAGGTTTAGGGGTTGTACGCTGGTGTGTCGGCTCCCTTGGTCGGAGTGACTCCTATGTGTAAGTTCGCGTCTCCGCGTTAATTTCCTTACTAACATTTGCCAGTCGCTGTCAGCTTCTGGGTACGTCTACTTGAGCGATTCATTCCGCAGGAACAGGATTAACAGCGTACAGGGTTACGATCTGGGCAAGACACTAGTCGAGAGAGCGTCCGAAGTGCGCATTGAGAACAACACCCCTCAATACACGATCGGGCAGATCTCCGCCGCCGGCTTCTTCTCCGCCATCCCCATGACCCTGATCACAGCGCCGTTCGAGCGCGTCAAAGTGCTCCTGCAGATCCAGGGCCAGAACCCTCCCCCGCCCGGCCAGAAACCCAAGTACTCCGGCGGCGTGGACGTGGTGCGCCAGCTGTACAAGGAAGGCGGCATCCGCAGTGTCTTCCGCGGCAGCGCAATGACCCTCGCGCGTGACGGCCCCGGTTCGGCCGCCTACTTCGCCGCCTACGAGTACATCAAGCGCACCCTGACGCCCAAGGACGCCCAAGGCAACATCACCGGCGAGCTCTCCATGCCCGCCGTCCTGGCCGCCGGCGGTGCCGCCGGCATCGCCATGTGGATCCCCGTCTTCCCCGTCGACACCATCAAGTCGCGCGTGCAGAGCGCGCCCGGCAAGCCCACGATCGGCGGAACCATCCGCTCCGTCTACGCCAGCGGCGGCGTCAAGGCCTTCTTCCCCGGTTTCGGCCCAGCCTTGGCCCGAGCCGTTCCCGCCAACGCTGCTACTTTGTAAGTCTATATATATATGGGGAACTCTGAACCTATGACCGCTAACAGCTTCAGTGCCGGTGTCGAGCTCGCCCACAAGTTCATGAAGAGGTTCTTCGACGAGTAGGATATGGAGGCTGTACTGTATCGTTCTGACGTTTCTAGATCTGCATTAGCGTTCCTAGACTTATGATGAATTGAGTAGAATAAAGCTAGTCCGGATTTGTAGTTCACGTGATCTTAACTCCGACTCCGCCATAACTACTACAATCCCCAAACTAAAACCAAGACAACCCTACCAATAACAAGCGACACCAAACCACCCAAAAACGAAAAGAAACAATCCAAAACAATCAAAACGAAGAGAGAAAGAAAGAAAATGAACACAACAATCCACACAACCCTCACAAACATAGAAAACAAACTCAACACGCTAATAACCAGTCTCACGACCTCGCCTACAGCATCGGGCGCGCCCACCGCCGCGGTCTCCCTCCTGCAAGCGGACGACAGCTTGACCTCGGCCGTCGAAACCCTCCGCCAGCACCAGGCCAACTATGCGAAGATTCTGCGGTTGCGGAGCGAGGCGCGAGACCTCGAAGAGAGGGTTCGGGGCGTGGTGCGCACCGTTGTGGGCTGTGAAGGGGATATAGTGCGTACGTGTGATTCTGGGTCTGATGAATCGTGTTCTGAGAGTGAGAGTGAGAGTGAATTTGGAAGTGAAAGTGAAGATGAGGAACTGAGCGGGGTGGCCAAAGCCACGGGAAACAAAAAAGGAATGAAACAAGTCGAATACAAACTTCTGCTCGACTTCGCGCGCCGAATCAGCAAATACAACCACGCTGCTGCGGCGGCCGCGCTAGAAAAAGGCCAGGAGATGGATGTGGGTGAGGACGGCGCCGAGCCTGTGGCTTGCGTGACGGAGGACGCGACGTCGTGGCTGGACGAGAGCGCCAAGCTGACGCGCCAGGCGTACATGCTTCCTTATCCGATGGAGGATCGCATCCGGCTCGGGCTTATGGGGCAGATACAGCTCGCCGCGGCGGAGGGGGCGGATTATGACCCGGAGCGGGAGGTGGAGAGGCTGATTCGCGAGGCGGAGGGCGGGGGTGTTGCGGATGCGTTGCCTTCTGCGCCTGTTGTGGAGGAGTCGAGGGTTGATGAGGCGGCTGTTGCGGCTGTTAATGCTGGGTCGGTGGCTGTTGGTGTTGGGAGGCCGAAGCCGAAGCCGAAGCCTGATTTGGACTTGGACTTGGATTTGGATGATGATTTTTAATCTATACTTTGTATTATTGCAGAGCGAAGCGCTCTGCCCTGGAGAATTATCAATAAGCCAGGTGTCTAACAGTTAAGCAATTCCGACGCTAGGTGGCCTAAATTCTGACACATAATAACAAATATACCCTGTATAAATTGATACTAAACCTAGTTTTTTGAGATTCCGACCCTAATTTGAAGATAGATTCTATACTAAATTTACCATATATAGTTTTATAGTTTCAACAGAGTATTTATACTTGAAGTATAGATATAATAGTCTTTTAGCTTACAATACACACCTAATTCAAAGTATAGTTCTGATGATTCTTTGGAAAATGTTAACATCCAAGGACTGACCATTGCCCAGCTAGGGCTCTGGTCGGCTTGGTAGTGATGCGTTGCAAGAGAAAATACCTTTGATCTTTGTTTAGTTTTAACTTTAATATAATTGACTTGGTTACGTCTTGATAATAGTAGAAGAAAAAAAGAATAAATAGAATATATACTCTGTTATGCTTCATGTTTTAGCTGTACATACTTTGGTCCTCCGCATCCACAGGCAGTAGACCAGTCTAGTATGTATGGTTAAATGGTTGATGATAGATATAGTCGGTGGTATTGGATAGCTAATACGGTATATCTTAAAGGTAAGTAGGGTGTCAAATGACGATATAATCCATTAGACCTGAAAGATAGAGAAAATAATTTGGAGCTAGCAAATACTCTCCGCCTGGCTAACCTACTCGACACCGAAAAGAAGTAATCACGCTTGTATAAGCGCCCGATACTCGTCTTTCATACCCTGGATGAATTCCGGGCTGCCTGATTCCCCATCCCGCACCCACTGAGCAAATCTACGCATCGTCGGCACCGAAATCTCATCCAACGCATTACAAACCGGCGAGTGAACCAGCTCAGCCAGCTCAGCCATGAGCTGAGCCCAGACCAACAGTGCATCAGCATGCCGCAATAGGACGTGCATGACGGACTGCACGAGGTGCTTGAAAACGGGCACTACGACCGTCGATTGTGATTCACGAGAACCAAGAATATAACAAGGCGCAGTGTCCACTGTGATGTAGTCCTGTTGGTCTTTCCCGATGTTTGATGAGGCTGAAAATGGTGGAATCGGTGGTAGTCCCACCATTTCAGCAGAGTAAATCATGATAAACGGGCTGAGGAAATCGGTGAATTCATCGCCCGTGCGTGGAAGCGTGTAGATGGGCGTGTAGAGGCGGAAACGACGTCTATCGATGTACTCGTGATGGAGGGCTTGTTTGCGCCAGAGATGGAAGTTCTCTGGGGGGGATGTCTCTGTAGGTTGTGATGGATGGCATCCGTGACGGCGTAAGAGATCGAATACCCGCTCTTGGTCGATTTCTTTGATGGCGAGCTCGATGTCCTGATAGACTTTAGTTGGGTTTTTATTTATTGAATCTGTTTCTATGTATTTATTTGAGGGAGACGGACCATATAGCAGAGTCTTCCCCCGTAGCAACCTGCAGCGTTTACCCCCCACAGTGCCGATGGGATACCTGCTCTTCGCAGGACTGTGACGAGTTTTGCTATGTCGTCTATGGAGGGGTCTTGGATGAGCAAAGGATGTTCTGTATCGGAAGCCATTTCGAACTTGATCTCTTTTCTTTTCCTTTATTCCTTTCGTTTTTGCTATGTTTCTTTTCACTTTGCTTTTAAAATAAAATAAAATAAAATAGTAGAAGGTGCAAAGTCTGGGAGATGAAAAAATTAAGATTTATTAGTAATTTGTAAAGCTAGAATAAGCTCGAGAGCCTCCCAACCAAAGTAAACATGCGTGGATTCTGAGAGACAGCCACACAAAAGGCCATGGCACTAACAGCGCCATCTGGAAGTAGCGGACTTGTATTCACTAGAGAGCAGCGGCGAGTGAATGGTTCCTTGTATGGCTCCTTTCTTCTGTGACTCCTTCCTTTCAGCGGCAGAGTTACTTAGATTGAAGTTCAGCACCTGGAGTAACAAGACTCGGCGTGCAAGTAACAAGAGAAGCGGAGACATGCAAGACATCGTGTCCATTCGTGGCTTGTTGATCCGTGACCAACAAACACTTAATTTAAGAAGCCTTACAGGAGATGTGTTAGACGGCTTCAAGGCGTGGGTGAAGGAATTCAAAGACATGGAAGTATGGGAAAAGCTAGATCCTAGCTACAAAGGGTAAAGCCTGGGCATGATAGTTTTAGAGATATTTTTAGAAAGTCAAGCTGAGCGCGTTGGGCTTTGAACAATAGTTGAGAATGCACTAAATAAATTTCTTCGAATGTCTATGAAAACTGTAGTCCTTCCATCAACATGGCCGCAAAACATGTATGAATGACAATTCATATGCATGCCTTTGTGAAGGAGGTCAGACAGTATTAGGAGGACGTGCCTCTGGCTACTCTTTGTGAATACCGAACGAGCACAGCAACGCGTGGTGATCACTCCATGGAGAATTGATACCTAGTCTCTTTGGCTCCAGCGTTCTAATACCAAAGGGCTCTAGACCGACAATCGCAACCTTGTCCATCCGATTCGGGGGAAACGGTTGCTCCCCGTCCGTTCCCCATGTGAACCCGGGGTCTTCAGGACGCAGTGCCACCCAAACGTCAGTCAAGCTGTTGCTCTCAGGAAGAGTAGCATCTTCGTCAAGAACAGGGTTAAAGTCCCCAGCGACAAGCCCACGGCCCGCAATCCGCAAAAACGAGGAAACAATGGATATCTGTCGAGGACGGTGCGAAGGCCTCATGGGTAATGAATCTAGATGCACGTTAACAAGTCGGACACGGGTATGACGCCCGCATGACGGAACGAAGACATCACAACACAGCGCGTCTCGCCCAAAGTGGCTGGGATATGTGACTCTCCAGATTGGTCCGAGTGCAAAGTGTGATTTGGATAGTAATGTCATCGTTGCGAAGGATTGTTTGCCCCATGCTGTATCATCTCGCTCGCTTGAAACCCATGATTCTTGAATGCGGTTGTCCTTGAGGATCTGGTGTAATGCTGTCTTTGACACTTCTTGGAAGAAGATGACATGCACTTGGGGGTCTAGTTGGGTGATGAATGTGATTATTTCTGTGACGCGGTCTTCTGTGCGGGGGGATGTTGCGTCGATGTTCCAGGTTAACAGCGTTAAGTTTGGAGATGTGTTTAATGCTGGTGTCGCCTGTTGGAGGTCGTTGTTGGTGGCTGGAACCCACTGTTGGAGATCTTGATGGAAATGGTGCCAAGATTGGAATTTAAGAGACGTATGAGAGTCTGTAGTGGGGAGAGGTGTTTCATGCATCCACGAGAGTAAGCTTGTTCGTACACGAGCGTAGAAATTCATTTTGTTGTCGTTGATAAATAGTAGTGGAGAACGTCTGAGCAAGGCCAAGACTGGCTTTATAAACTTGAGTTTAACACACCAGTAGTAGTTTACAAAACATTCCGAAAGTACAAGTATATGATATGCTGTACATGTGACTGTACATGTGGCTGGTAGTGGCTGTGTCAGCGGAAATAAATCAATTAAAGCGTGACTCTAGGCTACAGCAAGGCTGCAAGGGTCCTCTTACTTTGATTACAGTATTTATCTTTACCAGTTTGTCTTCCACTAACTTCTCATGTTCCTATATCACCACAAAATCGAATACTACTAGGTAGACACACGATATATTTACACTAATAAACGACTTTTATTAGTACCAAATGGCCCACTCCCAGACAGAAGTATGAGCATACCATCCAGGAGGATTTCTTGGACTACTACAAGCCATTGATTCCATGCATCTTGGAGTTACGCAAAGCAGTATTCCCTGATGGGAAGATCCGAAGGGAAGCGGACAAAGGACTTTACTCACAGATGCGTCAAATTCTTGATAACGCACAGAAAGACCTGGAGTTATGCTAAATATATATTGTATGAAGATTGCTTGATGATTATAGCTTCTGACTAGTCGACTCTAGTCCCTTGACCCTCGACAAGGTTTTGAAAGGAAACGAATGCGCAGTTCTTACTCATACTATGAATCCGAGAAAATAGCATGTGTTAAAGGTATAGAATTAATACTAGATTCATACTTTCAGAAATAAAAATACCATCAAGCTTGAAGCCGTGAATATTTCAAAGCTATGAATTCTTTCTTATTTACAGCTCATGTTATCACTCAAGTTTCAGAATCCAAGACTAAAAATGTAAAGATTAGGGTACCAACGTACAAGTGTAAATACCCGGCGGTTACATCTTCCAATCAACTGTTCAGTTATCTCACTAGTGACATCACAGCTGACTGTGGAGCAATGAGGTCAGGTCTAAGGGTCGGTCCGCTGCGGTGCGATCTACTGCGCCTCATATTCCGAGCACCTAGATCCAATCAAAGCAGCGCCACACTTACTATGTGAGTTGGCGCAGTCACAACCATGCAAAGGCATTCACCACATCATTTATTATTCAATTCTATTTAATACCGGAGAATTCCCCCCCATCTTCAGAACCAAGCAGATACAACCAACCACACTAGAAATATGCCCAGCTCAACAGAAGAGCACCAGGTCTTCCTGGCGTGCAAAGCAATCTTTTCCGGTCCCCACGCAGCCTTGCGAAAAAGAAAAACTATCCAGAAGCGCATCGAAGAGCACCAGGCCTCCCTGCAAACGTTGATTCCCAACTACGACATCCATCGAGTCACGACGTTAGTGAGGGCGCTCTTGGAGAGGGGGGTCTTTGGGTCCGATATGAAAGCAGAAACAGAGTTTCCTGATCTGTACGTGTCTTATCCTGAGCGAGAGAGCAAACATAACGCTGTGGAGCACGAGGCTGCGCGCTCTGCGGCCGAAGCGCTGCACGATGTTGTTTCCGGGTCGGAGGAGGGTGAGATTCGAGAGGTCAAAGAGGCCCCGGCGCCGACTGTGGAGAAAGCGTCGGGGGTAGACATGGTCGATAAAGAGGTTGAAACGGGTATGCGACGCAATCCTGTGGTTAGTAAATCCGTTGACTGTGACTTAGTCCCGACGGGGATGACGCCTCTTCCACCCTTGTATCCGTCCTACTTTCCCTACCATGCGCAACATTTTGTCCTTTCGACTGTTCAGCGAGTACTGGAAGAATGCTTCTTCGACTTTGCCAGGAAATGGGTTCCTTTGGAAGTTGAACGTAATGGATGGGACTGTGCTGCGGCAGTGGAGCTTACAAAATGGACGAAGCTATTGACAACGTGGCTGCCACGGCTCCCCCAGGGCTCTTTGCGCTTAGAGGGCGTAGACCTGGACACGCTTCTCTCGACGGTTTCTCAAATCCGCCACACGGCCGTTCATCGACTGCCGACCACCGCTCGGGGACTCGGTGCGATGATCTTATCGGCCAAGACACTTGCCGGCGCACTCAAAGATTCGCTGCGCGTGGACAAACTCGGGGAGCTCTACTCCGATATACAGATTAAAACGAAAGTTATGGAGATGAATAAGGATGCTCTTGAAGGGACCCTTTTTTGCGACCTCGCGGCTATTCAGCTGCAGCGGGAGGAATTGAACAGGCGGGAACGGGAGCTAATGGCGCAGGTTGCCAAGAGTGATCAAGAAAATAAACTACTCATGGGATTCTTGGTAGAGCAGTCTCTGAGGCGGATATTCAAGGAAGATGATGTACCGTGTGGGGATTATAGTGATTTTGAAACGGCCGATGAGGGAGACCATTACTAGATTTTGTTTTAGATACCTATCCAGTTCAACTTTGTTTCGTACTATTAAATATGTTTATACTGACCATGAATTGATGAATCATCAGTGAATAACCCAGTGCCGACCAAAACAGCCTACTCAACCATGCTAAATCCAAAATATACCTACTTTATAAATAAGTACATATAACATAAGTGTACTATCATAGAATTCTTCAAGGCCAATCACACATCACATGCCATACATGTAATACCCTTAAACCGAACAGCTTTAAGCCCAAGACCAGACACGCACCAAAGCGTTTAAATTAGTTCATTTCCACATTCATATTCCACAATCCTCATACATACATTCCTATATATACACGCCACGAACAAAAGTAATAAATCAAAAACGGAGAATACTCGGACCAGCCAACCCTAACCTCGGTGCATTCCCAAAGCAGACATTTTTTACGGGGCCCATAGCCAAGCATTGTGGAGAAGGGTCAAAGTTTAATGGTGAAACGAACTGCCTAATTAAACAATAGGTTTAAACCTCGGCTGAAAGCTTAGGAATTCTGTTATTATTAGGTAAGTGTTGCTTAGTGGTGTTTACATGATTGCTAGCTCTCGACTGTCTGTAAACTAGTTTTGCAAGGTATTTAGATGAGTATTGTTGGATGTTCACTGCCCTTAGGCGTAGACTACCAACTACCATCGTATTCTATAGCACTTCTATCTTAAAGTGTCTGTCTAGACATACTAAATTGGCATCAATACAGACCCCTGCCAAGACGGGTTCCATTGAGTCCTATATCATGTTGGATCCACCCAGCTAGCTTATACAATTAGCTTATACAACCTAGAAGCTAGGGTCGCCATCTCAGGCTACCACATTACCTTAATGTTATGGCCGTATTCTATTTTCAACCCATATCAAAGCTGAGGACACCAGCCCTAAGCCTACTTAAGGTCCGCACCCATCACTTCCAGCACTCAACATTCCCAGAAAACTTTCAACCAAGCATATATACATACAATGTCAGACACCGAAAAAGTCTACCGTCCTCACCCGAGCGACCCCCCAACCTACAACCAGGCGAACTCAGCCGAGATGCAGCAAATCACCCAAAACAAAGACTGGAACTATTCTCTCTGCGACTGCTGCTCACCAGGCACATTATGTACGTTATCCCCACAAACACAACCACCAAAGCTCTCATGATCTATAACAAGCTCACAAAAACAGGTCTCACAAGCTGTTTCCTCCCATGCCTCACCTTCGGGAAGACACAGACAAGACTCCAGAACCCAAAGCTGGAAGGCTACAGCCCTGTTAATGGCGAGGTAGAATCCCCCATCAATCCTTACATAAGTTCTACTATACTATCAGAGCATGTACTAATAATAATATATAGTGTGCAATCTTCACAGTCCTCTCCTTCGGCTACCTCCACTGGATATACCAGACCATAAAAAGAGGCGAGATGCGCCAGAAACACGGGATCAACGGGTCGTGCTGCGGAGACTGCTGCGCGACGTTTTGGTGTGGTTGTTGTGCGCTGGTTCAGGAGGAGAAGGAGGTTGAGTTGAGATCTAGACCGGAGCAGGCGTATCAGGCGCCGGCGCAGATGGCTTATTCGAAGTAGTTTCTTTCTTTTGTTTTGTTTCTGTTGTTGATATTGTTGGTCTCTAGTTTATTTTCTGTTGGATGTGATGCACTACGCTTGCTTAATTCTCTATGTACTTGGATTTGTGGACTAGATAATTCATGTTTGATTTTGTAATGGTATACTTATTTTGATATTATGATTTGGATAAATAAATCAGGCATAATCAGAACCCAGTACCAGGAGTCTACATGCGAACCCCTGAAAATATAAATTAAATCACAATCTCACACAGAACAAGCCATATTTTTAGAGAAAAGATAATAATAAAATAATAAAAAAAAAAAAAAATTCGAAAGCGAACTTCCTAACACGGTTAGCCTGTCGAAAATCTCGAACCCTAACAAGAGTCAAGACTAAAGAGTCAAGAGTCAAGACCCATGCCGATCAATTTAATCATTTTTAGTGAAGCCACGCCTTACAGCATATTAACTCTCTTTACAGGTTTTCAGTTTACTCTTATCTGAATTTACGGAAGTTGGCCGTTAAGTACTGGTATTTGGTTCAGAAGAAGATTTCGGTTTGGTTCCGAGTGTCAATCCCTGGTCCAGTGGTTCCTGGATCAAGGGAGTTTATTTGGGTTCTTGGCTTCTGGTTTGGTTCATCTTTATCTTTATTTTATTTTCGGTGTTTGGCTGATCGGCAACTGCACAGAATCTAGTGTGGATCTCTTGTGTATGGGAACTTTGGAGACGTCCTGTTCATGCCGATCTACTATCTGGACGGTTGGTGAAACGGGCTATGAGTATAACCCTAAGAGCCCACAGTGGGTCCGAGTGGGACTTCGAATACGAATTGCCTTTTTGGGAAGTATAGACATGGTTCCGCCATGCAAGCATAACGTCTTGACATATATAAAGGCACAAGACGACATGGATTTCTCTATACAATTCTATTTATAATTACCCTAGTATAGTATTACTCAGCATGAAGAATCTCACCTGCACTCCCGCAACCATACAGGCCCCGACGGTGCCAGGGGCGGACATTCATACCCTGTCAGCAGCATGGGTGACCAACTATACCTCCTTCGCGCCAGGCGACTTCAACTATAACGGCGGCGACGTCGCCGTACAGAGCGCAAAGTTCTGCAACATCACCGTGACCTACACACACCCGGGGTACAACGACAACATCACAGTCGAGACATGGCTTCCGGCGTCGGAGCAGTGGAACGGGCGTCTGCAAGCGATCGGCGGCGGCGGCTGGGCAGCTGGCCGGTTCCCACTGACAGGAGTCTTCATGGACGGTGCCCTGGGCGAAGGATACGCCACGACGACGACCGATGCGGGACTGGGACTGGACACGCAAGGACCGCTGGACTGGGCGCTTCTCAGCCCCGGCAACTTCGACTACGTGACTCTGAACAACTTCGCCGCGCGCGCCTTGAACGACCAGGCTCTTATCGGGAAGGGCCTCATCCAGAGCTTCTACGGCCGCGCCCCTGAATACTCCTACTGGAGTGGATGCTCCCAGGGCGGTCGCCAGGGCATGATGCTAGCTCAGCGGTACCCAACCGCATACGACGGCATCGCTGCCTCCGCACCCGCGCAGTCCATAACCAAGTTCACGTCCAATCTGTACTATCCCATTTTTATGCGTCTCTGGCACGGCGTAGACCCGCTCACATGCGAGCTGGACTACCTGACCAAGGAAGCTATCAAAGCCTGCGACCCGCTAGACGGCGTCACGGACGGCCTCATCTCCAACATGACCGCATGCAACTACGACCCCTACACAGCCGTGAACAAGACCTTCGAGTGCGCCGGCTTGAATCGCACAATCCCTCTCAGCCAGGGCGCCGCACTCGTCGCCCAAGCCGCCTGGTCCGGCGCCCACACCACCGACGGCCGCCAGCTCTGGTACGGATATAACCCGGGCACAGACATCACCAAGTTCGGCGCCGTCCCTGGACAGAACAGTAGCATACCTTCCGAGGATATGTGGTTCAACCTTTTCGGCGCGAAGAACGCCAGCTTCGACACCTTCGCCATGAGCCACGAGCAATACCAGGAGGCCTTTCATTCCATCACACAAGAATTCTCCAGTATGTTTGACGCAGCAGATCCCGACCTCTCCGCGTTCAAAGCTGCAGGCGGAAAGCTCATCACCTACCACGGTCTGGTACGTTCCCTTCTCCGACCTCCCCCCAAAAAAAGATACAAAAGATACCTAAA
>ML742048.1:0-79272 GCA_009193465.1 Aspergillus avenaceus
AAAAAAAAAAATAAGAAAAAAGAAAAAGAAAAATCAACACAGCAAGAGATAGAGTGAAAGAGAGAGATCGAGAGACAGACAGAGAAGAACAGAGATCGAGCGACATCTTAGATCAGATTACGACCTTATTAAATCCCCTCCGAGAGCACTGAGGAATACAATCTATCTTCAAACCATCCCTTCAAAAAATCAGAATCAATTATGGGCTCACGGACCTGGATTCGAGCGTTGACCGAAACACCTCCTTCTCCTGCAACTACGATGACTTTATCGACTGGCACATCGACTTCACCTCCAAGAACCAAATCAGCTCCGATGAGAACGACAGCCCCGACGACTTCCTCAACGACGAGTACTACTACTACTACTACTACAACAACCGGCTCCGATGACTTACCCTTACGGAATTCGTGTGACAGTTGCAATGCGGCCAAAGTGAAATGCTCCAGGGACCGGCCGTCCTGTCGACGGTGTCAGAGCCGCAATATTGCGTGTGTCTATGGAGTCTCTCTCAGAGGAATCAAACGTCCGAGAACCAGACAGAAGCAGACCGATGAGATCTTTCCGCCGCCTCTTCCTATTCCGGAACCTTTCTCCCCCTTGAATGCTTTGAATTTTCCTGGAGCATTCCTACCCGACTATGACCATGGACTCCCTACATGTCTCTTTCCGAATGACGATCTGGGGTGCGATGACCGGTTCAATTTGCTCAATCTTCCGTTAACAGATCCATGCGACCCGCTTTGCTTTGCTCCTCGAATGAGCGATATGTCCACGGTTCCGGGTCTATCGACTCCTCCGATGACAGCTGCATCGACAACCAGTCTCCCTTCCTTTGGGGGCACCTGTCGCTGTCAGCACACCACCGCCCGGAAATTGGCGGATCTGAGCGCATACAAGCGACCCGACGCTGTGGCCTTCGATGACTTTTTGACGGAGCATAAGGCTACGATGGCTGTCTGTACGTCCGTGCTCGAATGTATGAGTCCCCATCATAAACAGGGGATGCTGTTGTTGGTAGAACTAGTTGCCTTGTTAATCCACGTGTTGGATGGATTTGACCAAGTGGTCAGTGAGGCTGACGGTCATCAGAGGCAATCTTTTGCTCCGGTGCGCCTCTCCCTCGGGTCATATCAGTTGGATCAAGGGGAAGAAGAGATCCTTCAGGCCAATCTCCTGCGCATTGAGCTCGCCAAGGTGGGGGCTCTCATTCAAGATCTAAATCAGCGATATTGTACCACCGACAACGGTACTCGGAGCGGTGATGTGTTTCTCATTGCCCCTTTACTAGCCAATTTGAAGAAAAAGGCACAAACCAAGTTTGATGCCATTCGATGTTGGGCCCCTTGTCTTTGACCGTTTTTTTTTTTTTTTTTTCTTTTTTCCTCTTTTTTTTTCACGAAAAAACTATTCTCCCTTTTGTTATTTTTTTTTTGACTCTTCTTTCGACCTTCTTCCTACGATTACTTGATTTTCTTCTTACATCCGTCTTACTAAGACATTACACGATCGGTGTTGAATTGATTCTTTAGATCCCTGCGGTTATTGCATTTCTGGACGTGCGGGCGTTGCATACTGTTGTTTGCTTTTTCTTTCTTTCTTTCTACCTTTTTTTTGTTTATTCCTACCTTCGAAAATTCTGCTTCTTGATTACCCTTTTCCTTTTTTCTTTCTTTTTTCTCTTCGATTTTGGGCGGGGTGGCTCTATTGCAATTGGAACGGACACAAGATATCTACGGCAGACCGTGACGTTGAGGCTGACTCTCGGATAATGCACTATAATGAACTAGATTCAATTGGAATCAATTTAGATTAAACCTTGATTAACCTTGTAAACGATCGTCCGGTAGATGTATTCTGGATGTAGGATTTCTATTTTATTTTTGCTCTGTTGTGTTGTGATTTAATTTTTAAACACCCGATGGCTGGAGAGAACAGAAAAATGATTCCTTTTTTGGGTAAGATCATTTACGAAGTATTTTCATTTCATTCTCTCACAGACGACGGAAAAGTCAAGTTGCAGGGGGGAGCATTTCTGCAGCAACTAGTAGACCAAAGCTGACTCCACGTAGGTTCTATAGGTCAGATAATCCACCTTGAAACCCTACCTTTTCCCGCTCGGTGGACAACGTAAGACCGATGAAATCGCCAACGTCAGACCCCGACTTCCGATTGCTACAGTTCAGAAAGTTAATCCAACAAGTAATTAGAAAGATAGCTGAGCAAAAAGAAAAAAGAAAAAGAAAAAGAAAGAAAGAAAGATAGAAAAAAAAGAAAAAGAAAAACCCAGACGCAAGGGTATATCAATCAGGTGGATTTTCAGGTCAAGAATATCTCCAACAGTATCACTTCATTTGTCAAATCTATTGGGAAGGTTTTGAGTCTATTTGCTTTTTATCTTCCTTCCCTGCTGTTAACCTTTGGTCTTTGAAAAGTTTTAATCATCAAGTCTTCATTATGGCGCTTCCTGAGCACCCTCACATTGTATTTGGCACCGCCTCGTTCGGCACGGGGACTGCGCAGGCCAAAATCTGCGATGAGGAAACCGCTCGTCCAGTGCTCGCCACTCTGCAGGCGAAGCAAATTACCAATTTAGACACAGCTCGGGCGTACCCAGTGGGGTCTCCAGGAACTTCAGAAAAATTGTTAGGTCAGCTCCAGGTGGCCTCATGGGCCACCGTCTCCACCAAAGTCCAATCTTGGGCACCTGGCTCGCATCAGGCGGACCGGATCAGGGAAAGTATTGATCTCTCGCTGGCGACACTGAAGACCGACAAGGTTGACATCATGTATCTTCATTCGCCGGATCGCACTACTCCCTTCGAGGAGACCTGCCGCGCTATGGATGCTGAATACCGGAAAGGGAAATTTGCTCGCTTCGGGCTGAGTAATTACAAAAAGGAAGAGGTGGAGGAAATCTTGACGATCTGCGAGACGCATGGACTGGTCAAGCCCACTGTGTATCAAGGACGATACAATGCCATCATTCGATCGGCAGAAACGGAGCTTTTCCCCCTCTTGAGACAACATGGGATGAGCTTCTATGCCTACAGGTGGGATGAACCCCCCACCCCTAATAACCCATTCTCCTGTCTGTGGGATATGCTCTGTCTAAGTGAAACGCTAACCTTGTTTTGATTATGCAGTCCGGCAGCTGCTGGTCTCTTCACAGGCAAGGTGTCTCAAGAATCCACCCAACTTGCAGGATCACGCTGGGACAATACGGTGGGTCCATGATCGTCCCGGCCGGAGATGATAGGTTACCTCGTTACTGACTCTGGCATTAGACGAACATGGGCAAGAACTATCAGAACGCTTATTTCAAACCATCGGTTCTAGCGGCCGCTCAAGATACGGCAAAGGCGGCAGAGGCCGCTGGAATCTCGGGCCATGCCCTTGCCCTACGCTGGACCATCTACCATTCCGCATTGAGCCACGAACATGGCGATGCCGTGCTGGTGGGCGCCTCGAGCTTGGCTCAGCTGGAGTCGAATCTCGATGCGGTGGAAGCGGGTCCATTGAGTGAAGATTTGGTGAAATTGGTCATTAATGTGGGGGATCTGGTGGCTGATGAAGCTGCTCCTTATCATCTGTGATGTAGCTTCCATCTCCCTGTCCTTCCTCTCCTGGACAGGAATGTCTTGTAGTTTGCTTTTGTCTTTTCTGGATTAAATGACGATATTGGCTTCTCCACTTTTACATACATTATTGGCCTGATAGTCGAACTGGAATGAAAAATTAGATCCTTTCTGAATCATGCGCTGAATAATTTGTCACTACGCATAACGCAGCCCATACAATAGATGCGGACTCTAAGCGGGGCTGACAATGCCACTCTTCCTTTTGAGTCTTTACGTTGTCTTACTGCATTTAATCACTAGAATAATACTGTAGTTCAGAGCCTTTCTCAATCTAGAACCTTCAAAGTATCCATAGCGTAGAATTTTGCCTTTTCACCAACGTGTCACTACAGGACCCATAAAAAAGCTTCATGATAAAAAGAAGTCCACTGCAACGTCAGAATACCGCCGGAGTCGGAAAGTATAACACAATTAGAAACTTTGATTACTTGATTATCAACTCGGCCATATAACCAGAATAGTATACGGCAGAGCTATCTAGCTAGCTGTGCATTGCAGCCCTCGTAAATGCGGGTGAGTTGTATGCAACAATGCGCGAGATAATTAATAATGGTGGAAAAAAGCAAATTAATACGAAAGAGAAACACAAACACCCAAAAGCATAACCGAGACCGCTAATAGACCACTAGCAATGATTTAAGCTCAGCGCTTAGGTAAAAATGGGAAGAAAAGAAAGGCAAAAAACAAGCATGAACCATGGGAAGTTAGTTGACAAGTTGATCTACGCTTTAGGGCGGATCGAGAACGGGTTGCTGAATACGTCCTTGGGATCATATGCACCCTTCACCTGAGCCAGACGATCGACATTCTGGCCCCAGTATGCGTAGTGGGGGTCGGTTTGGATCTTGGCGTCGACATAGCCAGCGTAGGAAGCAGGCCTAGAGGTCGGTTTGTTAGTGGAAACAATCGATGGAGAATTTTGGTTGACTTTTCAAGAAAAAAAGTCGGAAAGAACAAGGTTTAAGAAAAAAAGAAAGAAGGCCAAAATAGAGACTTACCCAAGACGGTTCAGCATAAGCTTATCCAGTTCATCGATGAATTGTTGTCCTTGCTGCATGGTTGCTTCATCCTCAACCTTGGTGACCTCGAAGCGATACATGATTTCCGCTTCTTCGAACCAAGCAAATGCGCTGTTTGAAGTAGGAGCGCCTGACATATTGAATGTAGTAATTTCACCCCAGACATTCAGCTCCTCCGGCAACTCCCCAGTCTTCTGGATGATCCATTCCAAGTCCTCATGGCTCAACCCCCCCTTGCTCTTCTGCTGCATGTAGGTCTTTTCCACAATTCCAAGGTGAGGCCACAGCATGGCTTTAGGCTCGTCCGGAAGAGCCGGCACATCGTTGAACCCGTACGAGACGTTCGTGGCAGGCACGATATCGTCGGCCACCACGTTGAACAACCCCACGTTGAGATCGTGGGCCGTCTCGTCGTCAGTGCAGGTTTGCTGAGTGTACAGCCAGAAGTTTCGCGAGTTCTCTGTGCTACAGTTACCCGAGATGTTGTACTGGGCACCGGAGATGGACAAGAGTCCCGAGGAGTCCATTAGAGGGTTGAGCTCGTCAACCGACTGTCCGATATACCATCCCAGGATCTGAGACCGGTTCCCGTACAGATTGATCTGGGAATTGAAGAGCGGATCTTGGGAGGGAGCCCAGTTGACAAAGGTCTCGAGACTTTGCATGCGAGCATCCTTGGGGTATTCCATCACCAACATGGCCGATCGAGGCAGCGTAGTCAGTTTCAGCGTCACCTCGACCGTCAGGCCGAACGTACCACCACCTCTCATGGCCCACCAGAGATCAGGGTTCTCGGTTTCAGATGCGGTGACCAGAGTCCCGTTGCCCAGTACAACCTGGGCCGACTCCATCCAGTCCACGGCGAGACCGTACTGGCGCATCTGCATGTTGTAGCCTCCGACAGCGACGTATCCACCCAATCCGACGGACGGGCAGATGCCTGCAATCCACGTCCGACCGTATGTGTTCAGGATACTATAAACCGCACCGAGTCGGATACCGGCACCCACAGCGGCAGTGGATAAATCCTCTGATGGCTTGACATAGTTGATATGCGAGATGTCCACCACAAGGGTGCCATTGAGAGCTGACCAATTCTCGAAGCTATGGTAATCAGTTAGTACAATGAACTAATGGGCTGTCGGTAAGGTTTGAACATACTGATGAGCACCAGACCGCGGTGTCACCGTGTATCCATTGTCATAGCCACACTTGACCAGCTTTACCACTTCCTCGGTCTCGATAGGGTATGCAACCACTGCGGGGAATTGACGGGATCTACTCAATCGTCAGTATGTCCTGTACATAGACTAAAGGAATTCAAGTGACATACAAGATGACACCGGTCGACACCGTCTCGTACTCCTTCTCATCTTGAGTCACGATTCGATATTCCCGCTGGTCTTCAGTCAGCGCATCCCGCACACATTGCAGGAGGCTGTCGCTGGCTGCTTTGGGCTCATAAGTCGGCGCCTCATCAGGGGTGGCTGCGATGGCTAGGCCTAAGCCAGCAAAGAAGGATGCTACAGCAGACAAAGTGATCTTCATGGCGGCAGAATGCAGTTGTCTTGACTCTGGGGTTGATCTTGACTCTTGGATTGAATGGAAGCCTGACTAAGGGACTAAGTGCTCTACGGTCAGGGGCGCTCAGAAGATTACTATATAATGCTTTACGTGTATTTTTCTTGCGAGGTGAGCAAGAATTTTCCTATCGCTGATTTCCGCGGTTACCCATTCTGTCCATTCTGGCCCCCCGAGAGAGAAAAAGAAAAGTAATGCTCGACCCCGCGATTGCGCCCGGTGTACTCTTCCCCAAGACCCCGTCCCTTGCAGCTCCTTGCTCAGTTCATGCAGTCGCTGAGGGGCATACCCAGAACCAGCAAGCAAGATGCTCGACATTCTCTATTTTTGGGGCAGATAGATAGCTTCTAACGCCGAATGACCATTCCCGAGGGCCGATCTCCCCACACATCAGCTCGACACTGGGTGGGAATTTGTCAAGGAGGAAATGAATAGTGGGTCATGTATACGAGATGGCTTTGTCGAGGGGAGTCGACCGTGGAAAGGATACCACCAGGTGTGCTGTGTAGTTCACGCCGGAAGATCACCCCTTCCCTCTGCTGTCAGTCCAGGTACGATGCATCTTCAGTGTCACCGATTGCATGAAAATGCAATGTAGAGCCCCGAGTGTCTCCTCATCTATGGCTGGAGTACCCCTGACGATGATTGCGGATCGTTTCTTATTCAGTATGTATGTGCATTCTGATATCACATTCTCACGCAAGGAACCGACAATCAATTTCATGCATCTCCATGGGATTGCTTTCATACCCTATTGTTTGGTAAACTGGAGATGCCACGATTGGGACATGTAGGTAGTGAAGACAAGTGTCATTACAACTTCAAACGCAGGTTAATGTGAGCGTGCATGGGTGTTTCCAGAGGATGCATAATCTTGATCAGATAAAACTAGACAAACAACTTATTCTAGGGCAGAGTGCATGAGCGCTCAGATTATTGAACATGATAGCCGAGCCAAGTAAGGTCATCATAAATTTACCAAAACTACAATATATCCCAAGCCCTAATTACAAAGATGCAAATCATACGGTATCAACAGCTAGAATTCGAAGCAGCATGATATCTAACACATAGTCCATCTAATCAAACTTCCCAGCAGCACCTCTAAACACCTTCTCAAACTCATACTCATTCCAACGCACCAATGTCTTGATGCCGGCCCACTTCCATTCACCGTCAACCTTGCGGTAGGTGGTTGTCACAACGCCATGGCCATGGCCCTTGGCAGCGACTTCCTTCCGTCCTTCTTCCCACCGAACATGGGCGGCCCTGGACTGGGAGTGGCTGACAATCTCATCGTCAGATTTCTTTTCCCACTTGGTCAGACCCAACATATGTTGAGAATCAATATTGGAGTCTCCCAGAAAGAGCGGGTCCTTCATCATCTCCACAAATCTATCGGCGGGGAGGTCCAGAAACTTGGAATTGTTAACTTTGTCATAGTCAATCTGCAAGATCGATTGGGATTAGTGCGCCATCACCGCAAGATCAGGAATTCTCAGAAGTAGCGGTACCGTCAGCGTGGGTGCCAGGATGGATCGAAGGCGCGTCCAGTCCTAACATCTCGAATCAGTTTGAGTTAGCCCTCAACGAATAACCGAGCTAACCTTGGAATCGTAGCTCTCAGCCCATTCGAATGCAAGTTCGCTGACCGCCAGCCATTCTGTCAAGACAAGAAAGTATATGTCAGTGCCGGTTGCCTTCGGGAGTGGAGCACATATTGACCTTCAAAAGTTGGTTTGGGTGTAGGAGCCATTATTGAGAAGTGATGTGATGCAAAAGACGAGTGAGAGAGGGATCAGGAGAGGGACTACAGTTACGGCGAAAAGATTATGGAATACGAGAGAATATGTTTTATTGATCTACAACGAGTTGGACGCTGTGATAGGTACACGTCAACGAGGTCTTGCATCGTCGGCTCGACCTGGACTTCGGACTTCGGTCTAACGAGAGAGAAAAAGAAAAGAAAGAAAAAACAGACAGACGACAGGTACCTCTGATGATTCATTTACGAAGTACTCCCGAATTTGGTGTGATCTATCATAGTGCAATTGTAGTAGAGCAGGGCATTCCCGACGTAGTTACTATATAAAAATGGGGTGAGAGACACGGTCCGTTTTGGGGGTTAGAGTAAATATCTGTCACGCATTTTGTCGCTTTGACCTACTTGCACAGTTTATCTGGGTCCCTTTTTTTTTTTTTTTTTTCAATAGTTCAGTATCACATAGGTTTATTGTTCTCCATTATGTCTTCCGCAGTCCCCACCGCACGCCTCGACGGCAAAGTCGCTCTCGTAACCGGGTCTGGTCGCGGGATTGGTGCGGGTATCGCCCGTGAGCTCGCCCTCCGCGGCGCCACAGTCGTCGTCAACTACCGAAGCAGCGCAGCCGAGGCGGAGGCGCTGGTCAAGGACATCAAGGCGAACGGCGGTCAAGCGATCAGTCTGCGGGCCGACGTCTCGAAGCCCAGCGAGATCCCGACGCTCTTCGAAGCCGTCAAAGCGCAGCTGAAGCGGATCGACATCGTCGTATCCAACTCGGGCATCGAGCACTTTGGCAGTGTGGCCGATGTGACGCCCGAGGACTTCGACCGGGTGTTCAGCGTGAACACGCGCGGACAGTACTTCGTGGCGCAGTCGGCCTTCAAGCACCTCGAAGACAACGGCCGTCTAGTTTTGACCTCGAGTATCTCCGCGCACGTCTCCATCAAGGAACACGGTATCTACGCCGGCAGCAAATGCGCGGTGGAAGCGTTTGCGCGCTGCTTCGCGCCGGAGTTTGGGACCCGCGGCATCACAGTCAATAGCGTCGCGCCCGGTGGAGTGAAGACGGACATGGCCGCTGATGTCGGATACAAGTATATCCCGGGGGCGGATGCATCTTGGACCATCGACGACATCGACGCCTTCGTTTCCGCCCGGACCCCGATGCGACGCATGGCTGTGCCTCAAGATATCGCGCGAGTGGTGGCCTTCCTCGCCACCGAGGACGCTGGTTGGCTCAGCGGTAAGATTTCCCTTGTTCTGATCTGATTTATCATAGCGCAAAGTGGAGCAGTGGGCTAACAGTTGTTCAACGGTGACAGGTCAGAACATTACTATCTCCGGAGGGGCTGCCGCTTAGGGTTTTGCGAATCAGATTTGTCAGGAGAGACTGGGGGGAATTACTTACATAGAAAAGACCGTCTCGTACATAAGAACTCCGTTTTTTTTTATTATTCATTGTTATTCTTCTATTTCTTCGGAATCCCTCTTCCAGTCCAGTAGTAGTGCGAACAACTCATACACAGTAGACACAGCAGTAGGCTTCAACACCCGAAGTCTCGGGTCTAGCGGAACCCTAATCCGGATTCTAGATGCACGAAACATGATTCGTAGTATGCCCTGCAGACAAAGATATTAATAAGAAAGCAGTATTTTGACAAAATAAATAAATTAATCTCCATCGTACTTCCTACACCGCATCGTTTCTTTAAACAACCGTGCCATAGTAGAGCGGCAAGTCGTTGTTCGTTCATTTACCTTTGAGTTTTTCGGAAACTCTTTATTTGGCTTTTATTAATAAACTTGTCTAAGGTTGATAAACAAAGCTAACTTAGAATTTCCATGATTCAGACAAAATTGAGTTAGAATTTCAACGTCCTGAATTGAATTTGAATATATTTGAAAATTGAACCTTATCCGTAGTATTGATCCTTGAAACTTTCTCGAGTCAGGATGTTTAGTTTTAGTAAAGGGAGGGAAGTTTGACTGAATTTTGATAGTAAGTTTGTTTATTTTGCTAGTGCTGTTTCGTGGCATTGTTGGTAGACTTTGGAGTAACATTTTGTGCAATAGATGCAGACTATAGTGTTGGTATAGCGACAAACTATAGGGTAGTTAGTATCGACACTTCTATCGAAGCATTAATAGTAACAGTTCCTATATTGAATCAATATTTACTAGGAGCTCTATTGTATGCGGCAAATTGTTCGTAGTATTAAATGTTTGGCAGTAAATATAAATAAAAATATGTATATATATGTAGTCTGCTATTAAACAGTACTCAGTATGGCATTCTAATTATATATATTTGAAGGTATGGATAAGAATGGCATTATGGCCTATAGTTTACTTCGTATCAGCAGAATTCAACAATATGTCATTGGAAATATATAAGCTACGAACATATCCATTAAGCAACTTCATCAGTAAGTGCTAGAGTATAACACGGGTTCAATCGAAAGTAGATAATGTGGAAGTATCTTCAAAGATGTTTAGACACGGTCGCATTGATATACTTTAAACTCTCTACTTTGTGCTTTATAATGTTATGGATATGCAATCCAAAATTGTGAAGCTATTACACTGAGATCATTTCTTAATTCTGTCCTTGAGAATCTACACATTATTGTAGGTCATACAGATAAGCACGACGAAGATAACAAGACACACGCGTCCGGTTAGGACAATCAAGAACCGCCTAAGTATCGGAGAATAGTTTAAATAATACTGAGATACGATTAGTTTAAGCAATATTTACAATGATCCATTGACAAAATCATATGTACTATTGATATTTATTCATAGTGGTAGTTGCCATAATATACACGCTGGGCTACACTACCGTCTACTTCAACGAAGCGAAGGCCGGGGCCTGCTTGATGTACTCCTCCCAAGTAGTCAAAGGCTCGTCCACGATCTGTTGCTCCAAGTCAGCTATTTCAGTCCTTGCAAACAAGGTCTAAAGAAAACATACCGCGAGGCTAGCATCCAGAGAATCACCGCCGTAGTATCCGAACTCAGGCATCAGGCGCATGTTCTGCAGCATCTCCTCCTGGATAATCTCCGGAGCACCAGTGGCCGCCATGATGCCCTTGAAAGCCTCGTGAGAGATCTGGTTGAACTTGGCGTTCTTACCCGCCTCGGGGAAGACCTTCTGGAAGCCGCGGACCATCTCAGCGGGAGTCGCGTAGTTGGTGGCACCGTAGATGCGCTTGCCGAGAGTGGCGTCCCGGTTCAGGTAGATGCCTTTGACGAATTTACCGGTGTCGAACTCGGTCGCGAACAAAGGGATCGGGGCGTCATCGCCGAAGGGCATGGAGAGAGCGTACGAGCCGTCGGGCATCGGGCGGAAGCTGGCGCCGGGCACGTTGGCCATGTAGAAACCGGCGAGGAAGAAAGTAGCCGGGATCCCGAGGGAGCGAATGTATTCCTCCACTTCGGCCTTGCCGTCAAAGTGGTAGACCTTGGAGAGGACGCCATTGGTGACTGGATGAATCCGTCAGTATGCAGCGAGGGGACCGGAGTTTGAACAACATACGCTTGTTGACGTTGAGAAGACTGCTCCAGACGAGGTGCTGCACACCCTCCTCCTTGGAGACTTCGGCGATGTTCTTGCCCTGCTGGACTTCGACCTCGGCACTGAAGATCTCCCAGAAGTTGGTGACGGCGAACACTCCGTAGGCGCCCTTGATCACCGAGCGCAAGGACTCTTTGTCGTTCAGGTTGGCCTGTCAACAGCTGGGTTAGTTGCGGGATACATGCATACATGCGACCGAAAGAAATAGACAAGAAAAGAAAAGAAAGATGACAATGAACATACCGTAGCGAGCTCGGCACCCTTGGCGGCTAATGCCTTCGCGGAGTCCTTGTTGACATCGCGAGTAATGGCCTTGATCTGGAACTGGCTGGCAGCTTTGGGGTCGTTCAAGATACTCTCGACGACGGAGCCACCTTGCTTACCAGTGGCACCAAAGACAACGATCGTGTTCTTCGCCATGGTTGTTAGAAGTCGAGAATGTGAGAAGAGACGGTGTGATGGAACTCGGAAGTTAGGGATAGATTGAAAAGTAGAAAAAGCACACAATGAGAGTCTGGATGAGGAGACACCGAGCGTAAAACCGCGGGTTAATAACATAGTCGGTGGACACCTGAAGAGCTTCATAAGCGATGGGGAAAAGGGCTCGCCAGTGTCCTTTAGAAGCAGAAGCACCTCTTTGATTGGGGCACCGGTAAATACGATGATATGCAGGCGAAGACCGAAGCCCGAGAGCGCAATTGGATAGATCCACTGCAGCTTCCGATCCTCTACACAACCAGCTCATACGCGCCTTTTTTCCCATTAATTTATATAGTTGACATCATTGGCCGTGCGAGGTGCGCCACGCATTAGACCTGCTGTGTGTATGTGAAAGTAGCTGAAAGCTATCGCGACAACTCATCCATCATGTCTATTCCTCCCAGAGATGTCGCAATTATCGTCCTGGCATCCTATGTCCCTGCAGCCATCCTAGGTCTGGTTGGATTCCCCAGATTGGTGGAGGAATTCTACATCGCTAATGGCCTGACGCTCATGATTCTCAGCCATGCGATTCCGATCTTCGTTCTGGCCTTTGCGGCGCCTTCATCGCCCGTACGATTGATGGTTCTCCCTTTCGCCGCCATCGCCAGTGTGATGTACCATAAACTTGCGCCGGAATATTTTTCCAGTCGTAACCAAGCCGGGGGTATGGATGGACCGTTTATGCTCATGTTTCTGACCGTTGTCAACGTCTTTGGAATCCAACAACTTTACCGAGACGACCGGGGCGTCGAGCGCAATGGCCGACAGGCATCGGCTGAATCCAAAAAAGAAATCGATCAGTCACCGGGAGAATCGTCAGGGAGCAACTGCGATCCTTGGGCGAGACTCAAATGGGCGCTCCACGTCATGTTCAGCTATCGAGGGATTGGCACGTCGCGTCAGGTGCCTAATGTGCCCTCATTCGGCCTGCAGGTCCCTTCGCGATCGCAATTCGTCGGGGATCAGATCGTCGCCTGCATCGTTGAATATCTCGTTCTAGATCTTTTAACTAATCTGCGACTGGCCCCGCTCGAGGCCTTTGCCCCGGAACGCGCCAACTTGTTTCTGGCGCCACGCTTCTGGACGGTCCCCATCCTGAGCTTGCGACTGATTCGATCCTTTCTGTTCTGGGTGGACCGTTACATCACCGTTCGATTTATCTATGATTTCACCAGTATCTTTGGGGTGGGTTGTGGTTTCACCGACCCCAAGGACTGGCCACCGTACTTTGGGAACATCTCGGAGGCATGGACTTTGCGACGGTTTTGGGCGTAAGTGCGACATAACAGCCAATGATTGAAAACGTCCGCTAACAAGTGACACCTGTCAAACAGAACTTTCTGGCATTCCGGGTTGCGTCTCCCGTTGGCCAGCAATATCAACTTCATCGTGTATGACGTTATCCGACTGCGCCGACGGTCGCTCGAGGCACGAACCCTCGCCACACTGCTCACATTTGGTCTGAGCGGTGCCATTCACTACTATGTTGATGAGGCGACTGGAATTCCCCGGTCGGATAACATGGTAATCCGTTTCTTCTTGCTGCAAGCCATCGGAATCACGCTCGAAGATCAGGCACAAAAGCTGTATCAACAACTGGCCAATCCCAGAGACGAAACACCGTCAGATCCAAAGGCAAAGAAGAACCAGCCCACAGAGACCTGGCACCGAATCGTGGGCTATATCTGGGTCATCCTCTGGACACAATGGACCATGGCTCCGTACGCCTACTCTTTCGATCGCAATCCCGTGGATCCCACGTTTCCTATAAGTGCAGTGCAAGGATTGAAGAAATACTTGGCGTAGATTAGAATTCGAGGCCTGTCTGGAGATATTCGGAGATTTTTTCGTTAAATGATCGAGATATCTGGATATTAGGGCAGGCACGTCGACGTCAAATTTGCTTTCGTGGGGACTAGATTTATGGGGGACTTTTTTGATTTTTTCTTCTTATTCTGCCTCCAGAGGGTTTGGTGAACTCTACTTCTGACTTTCGTTCATTTTGATTTTGATGTGTATTACTTTGGTCTCTTTTCCTTTCTTGTATCTCTTTTTGCAAACAAAATTAGGGCAACAAATGCAAAGTTATTGCGGTGGTAAAACAATACATTGAAACGCAGGTATATGTACACTACAGCATGAGAGAAAATAATCCATATGACATTCCAAAGCCTTCATAGATTCCTGGCCTGTCAGATATCTTCAGAATGTTTAATGGTATCAAGGCCCTTCTATGTAAAACGGTATAGCACACGGACGGGGAATAGCTTGGAAATATTCTTCACACAGAAATAGAACTTAAACAATTGTTATATTCACAAAATCTAAATACAAAATTCTGGATATTTCTTTTTCAGAACATCGTTGATCTATTTACTCATGCATAAAGTGCTCCAATTTACTCAAGTGGCTGGCTGATAAGGTCACCGGCGGCCCACTTCCTCAGCCCCCTTGATCAACGAATATGACTTGTCGAACACATTGTCGGGATCATACTTCTGCTTGATCTCGATGAGACGCTCGAGGTTCGAGGCAAAGATCTGGCGAGGACTGGCCGCGAGATGGTCATAGTTGCCATACTCCGTGGTAGGTGCAGGTGCGGCGTCAGGACCCTTCTCGACTTGCTCACGCTCCACTTCCAACCAGGCAAGCTTCGCCACGGCGTGGGACCAGCTACGAGCGGCATTGTCATGCTCCGAGGAGTCCCAGAAAGGCCCAATGAGTAAGTTTAGGTGAGGACCACGGTTGGCAAATGCCATGTCCGTGTTAGACTTTTCACACCACTTATCCGACTTGAGGAACTCGAACAACAAGATGGAGCGCGTGGCACCGGGAACGGTGGCATGAAGTCGCTCAAGTTCTGGGAGGATAATATCGCTGACGAACTCGGGCCGCAAGGGAGCCCGGAAGACGGCGCCCTTGCTAAGTTTCCGACCACCGTAGTCGACGGCGTGGTTCATCATGCCATTGACCTCGTTGTATGGACGCTCCTTGGTGCTGTTGATGATGGGGTTCAAGTCTAAGAGAGGTTTGAAGATAGGCAGGGCTTCCGCGGCGACACCGTTGTGGAAGACGGAAGTAACCACTGCGGGCTTGCGGTTGGTGAAAGGGGGAGCGGTCAACCCAACGAATACGGCTGAGTCTCCGTTCGTGGTGGCAATGAGGTCGTTGGCGAAGTTGATAACAGTGTGCAGCTTGTCAATGGGGAAGGCCATCTGACCTGCCCAGACGAGGTTCTTCTGGTCATGAGCCTGGAATGTGAACTCCACAGCCACACCAAAGGAATGTCCAGCACCACGAACGGCCCAGAATAGATCAGGGTGGTTATCCTCCGAAGCGGTGATGATAGAACCATCTGCTAGCACCATCTGCACAGCCTTCACGTTATCAATAGTAAGGCCATGGCGACCCGACAGCCATCCGTAGCCTCCTCCCAGAGTGAGGCCTGCAACACCGGTATGGTTGACAGTACCTCCAACTGCGGATAGCTTATACTCATAGGCACCGTCATCAACATCCTTCCAGATACAACCGCCTTGAACTCGGACCAGTTTGGTGGCGGGATCCACGCGGACCTCACGCATCTTCCCCATGTCAATCACCAAGCCACCCTCGGAGGAGCACGCTCCACTCGAGTTGTGCTTTCCACCTGCCACAGCGAAAGAAACACCATGTTTCCGAGCTGCGAGGACTGTAGTAGAGATGTCTTCGGCCGATCGAGGGTAAACCACAACTCCCTGAATGATTGGTCAGTCTTTTTTGTCCGTGGAAAATGTGGAAAAGAGAACGTACTGCTTTCTTCTCTGTATAATCGGTCCAACGAATGATACTTTCGGCATAACCCTCTGAGTCCGGAGTCAACACCGTCGCTGCCTGCAGAGTTGTCCGCAATTCGGCTGCGAGCTTATCGACAGAGCTAGCCTGAGAATTTCCTGGGATAGTATTGGTAGACATAGTGAAGAAAGAAGCTCTGACAATCAACTCAAGGGGGTGAAGAGGAACTGCAGGACTGGCGGGAATGGAAACGTAACTCGTGGAGAATCGGAGGGTCTTTTATTGATTTGGGCTTCCTAAATAGGCACCAAGGCTGTGGTCCTTCTGAGAATTGAGACTTCAGACAACTCGGTGGATACTAGAAGAACTCCAATAGGAAGAGTCATATCACCGGGGATCTCCGTGGTACATGTCAGATGCATTCCCCTGGTGCAGATCCTAACTTAGACCAACTCGCCGGTTCATTGCCCGAGCGTTTGTTGATTCCCGAGTCCTGTCCCGATTGCATAGCGGCAAACACGATGCCACAGCCACTCACTCCTATCAGGAAAATTTTCGAGTGATCGACAGCTCCTGTTTCTCTACCCGAAGCCCAGCTCAGCTCAGCCATCACGATAAGTTCCTGTCGATGGGACAATCTGAGCTGGACACGAAACGTAGTCCCCGAAGACTGCTGGAGAGATAGCAAGCGGCAATTGCGCTGGAGGAAGATTTTTTTTTTTTGCAGTTTCCGGAGGATGAACGCATAGCAACCCTTACCTTTCCAGCTGGACCTGCTTCCTGAGCATGTCCCCGTTCCTACCTACAGCGGGCCCATCTAGACACCGTCACGGAGTGGAACAGCGGTTTTACCAAATGCGGAAAATCTACACACTCCTCTCACTTAGTAGTCGTAGCGAGAAGTAAATATGTATGGAGGTTAAAGTACGGCTGGATTGCTTCTCTGTCTTCCTAGCGTTAGAAGCAAACATTTCACATACAGGGGCATCTCTAGCAGCCCAGTTAATCCCTCTCTTTTGGTTCGAGAAATCAGTTCAACATGAAAGCCTTTCTTTTCACAGATCAGCTCGTCGATGGGCAGCAAAACATTCCCTCTGCCAAGAGGATAACTGGCCCATCCATACTCCTGAGCGCTTTCCTAATGAAGACGCATGCTGCTCTACGAGAGGAGATCAGCTTCCTACCAGGAGTGTGCCGTGCGCAGCTCCCACCATTCAACAGTGTTATTGATCTAATTGAAAGACTCCGAGCTCAGCAAGTGAAGAGAATTGAAGTCTCTGTCGCTTTGCTTTGCGTCTACCAGCTCTCACTTTTCATCCAGTAAGGCTACATGGACAACTAACCCTTCCTTCCCCCCAATTAAGTGTCAAGGCTGAGCCGTTGTTCAATAGGTTGGTTGAAGCAAACCCAGACCGATTTCCCACCAACGATGACGTTCTCCTGGGGCATGGTCCCGGACTGTTGTCCGCCGCCGCTGTCGCTTGCTCGTCGACTATGATGGAATTTGTGGATATTGCCGTTGAAGCAGTACGACTCGCGTTCCGGGCCGGTGCCGTCATGACAAAGGCCTCTGGGAGTCTCGAACAGCCAGAAAACAACCACAGCAGCGGCTTCGCCATTCAGGGCTCGCTGGAAGATGTCAGCCGTGAGCTAGACGCGATTCAAGATGAACTAGTCAGTACTCATTCCGCGCCCGGTCACTTTCTCTAACCATTGGACAGGACATTCCCAAGCCGTCTCGCGCCTATGTCTCTCTTGCCGACAAAGGAACATGCGTTGTAAGCGGCCATGAGTCCCGACTGGCTTTCCTTAAGTCTAGACTGCGCGGACGGTCTGTGCAGAAAGTCGTCACCCCCATTCCTGGACTTTGGAATGCTTCCCACCTATACAATGAGGACGATGTCGCTGAAGTACTCCGTCGCCGGGGAGCCGCTCTCAGTGGGATCCGCTCTCCTTGTCGCCCGATCATCTCCTCCCGGACAGGCAAAGTCTTTGAATCGATGAGTGGACAGGCTCTTTTTGAGCAAGCCGTACATGACATCTTGCGGGAAACAGTGCGGTGGGACTTGATGCAGCAGGAGCTCGCCGACCTTGTGTTGGAGAATGAAGATTCTTCAATTGAGCTCGTGGCATTGTCTGGAGAGCAGGCTGTGGCCAGCCTTTCAGAAGCTGTTCAATCCCAAGGCAGGGGAAAGCCTGTTGTCACACACCCAATGTCTCAAAGCTTGCCATCGAAGATCCTTGAAGACCCAACACACCCTTCGGCACGAGATAAGATTGCGATTGTTGGGTTCTCGGGTCGCTTTCCGGGTGCTCCAGATGTCGAAGCCTTGTGGAAGGTATTGGAAGAAGGCCGGGATATGCACCGAGCCATTCCCGCGGATCGATTTCCAGTAGAGACACATTATGATCCGACCGGCAAGACGAACAATACTAGTCATACACCCTACGGCTGCTTCATTGATGAGCCCGGTCTGTTCGACCCCCGGTTCTTCAACATGTCGCCTCGCGAGGCCACCCAGACGGATCCCATGCATCGGTTGGCCATCGTCACGGCATACGAAGCTATGGAAATGTCTGGTTTCGTTCTGAACGGTACACCTGCCACCATGGCTGATCGCGTCGGTACCTTCTATGGTCAGACGTGTGATGACTGGCGTGAAGTCAATGCGTCACAGAATATCGAAACATACTTCATCCCTGGTGGTGTGCGTGCCTTTGCTCCCGGTCGTATCAACTACCACTTTGGCTTCCGTGGACCCAGTTACAGTGTGGACACTGCGTGTTCGTCAAGTTTTGCTGCCCTACAGGTGGCTTGTACTGCTTTGAAGGCGGGAGACTGCGACACTGCCCTTGCAGGAGGTGTTAATGTGCTTACAGCTCCAGACATTTTTGCTGGTCTCAGTCGTGGACAGTTCCTCTCCAAGACGGGTTCCTGCAAGACGTGGGACCAGGGCGCTGACGGTTACTGCCGTGCTGATGCCGTTAACAGTATCATTTTGAAACGTCTGGACGATGCTGTTGCCGATAAGGACCCTATTTTCGGTGTTATTTTGGCGTCGGCGACCAACCACTGTGCCGACGCAGTCTCCATCACCAATCCTCACAGTGGAAACCAGGCAGAGCTGTATGAGACCATCTTGCATTCGGCAGGTGTGAGCCCTGTGGACGTCAGTTACGTGGAAATGCACGGAACGGGCACGCAAACTGGAGATCTTGCAGAAACACGCTCAGTCACTAGCATCTTCGCTCCTAAGGGTGCCCGTACTGAGAGCGAGACCATGTACATTGGCGCCCTGAAGTCCAACATTGGCCATAGTGAAGCCGCAGCCGGTGTTTCATCGTTGATTAAAGTTTTGATGATGATGGAGAAGCAAGCCATTCCTCCCCACGTCGGTATAAAGACAGTCATGAACCCTCAGCTGCCTGACTTTGATGCTCTCAACGTGAAGATTGCATTCAAGCAGCAGCCTTGGGTCGCCTCCCCCGGCAAGCCGCGCGTTGCCTTCGTTAACAGCTTCAGTGCTGCCGGAGGAAACACCGCAGTTCTTCTCCAGGAGGGACCGAAGTTGCAACTCTCCGGACAAAAGGATCCTCGCCCAGTGTTCCCATTCTTGGTGTCAGCCAAGTCGTTGTCGGCGCTGCGCAACAATACATCGGCTCTGATTGAGTGGCTGGATGACAACCCTGATGTGTCTCTCGCGAGCCTCTCGTACAGCTTAGGCGCTCGTCGGGCGCATTATAGTAACCGCATCACAGTCACGGCGTCCACTCGTCGCGAGCTGATCCAGTTGTTGAAGGCTCGTCTGGATACTACGAACTTGACGCCTACTCCGTCAAAGCCTCCCAAGCTGGCCTTTGTCTTCACTGGTCAAGGAGTCTTTTACGCAGGACTTGCCCGTCAATTGTATGAGCTCAACGCCGACTTCCGCAATGACATCAAGCACATGGATCGGTTGGTGACCGATCTCACTTTCCCGTCCATTCTCCCAGCCGTCGAGGGCAAGTGCAACACTGAGGACGCATCGCCACTAGTCGCTCAGTTGACGCTCGTCTGCGTCCAGATGGCTCTCGCACGCTACTGGGAGTCTCTGGGTGTTCGCCCGAACGTTGTTATCGGACACAGTCTCGGCGAGTACGCTGCCCTCAATGCAGCTGGCGTCCTGAGTACCGCGGATACCATCTATCTGGTCGGTCGCCGCGCCCGACTATTGGAGGAACACACGACGCCCAACACGCACGGCATGATTGCCGTCAAGGGGTCAGTAGATGAGCTCCGGCGAACCTCTGGACTGCCTACGTTCGACCTTGCCTGTATCAACTCTCCAACCGAGACCGTGCTTTCTAGCAGCAAGGACAACATCAAGCAGCTTGAAAGAGCGTTGAACGGCGCTGGATTCAAGTTCAGAGTTCTAGATCTTCCATACGCGTTCCACTCGTCTCAACTTGATCCAATCCTGGAAGAGTTTGAGACCATTTCGTCACCAACAGTCTTCAACTCCCCTCGTATACCGGTGATGTCGCCCCTCCTTGGTGAGGTGATCACCACGGACGGAATCTTCAACGCTGCCTACTTGGCTCGCCATGCTCGTGAAACAGTGAACTTCACAGATGCTGTTCGAAACGCTCTAGAGGGCGGTTTCATGGACCAGAAGACTGTCCTGCTTGAAGTTGGTGCGCACCCTATCTGCTCCCGAATGGTGCAAACAACCGCCGGCCCTGGCTTGGTGGCTGTGCCTTCTCTCCAGAGGGATGAGGACCCATGGAAGACCCTCTCAAACGCTACTGGTGCGCTGCATACTGCGGGTATCCCGATTGACTGGCGCCAATTCCACTATGAATACAATGACAGCCACGAATACCTCCGCCTCCCGCAATACCAGTTTGACAACAAGAACTACTGGATCCAGTACGAGAACGACTGGTGTCTGCACAAGATTGAGCCCCGTACTGGTAAGGCCATCAAGGGCGCTGAGCCTGTTCCTACAGCGCCGAAGCTTTCGACTACCTCTGTCCATAGAATCGCTTTCGAGGAGTTCAACGGGGACAAGGGAATGGTCGTGACGCAGTCCGACATGTCAGACCCTACCTTACGCGCAGCTGTACAAGGGCACATGGTTAATGACACTGGTCTTTGCCCATCATCTCTCTATGCCGATATGGCGTTTACAGTTTGCGAATACATCGCTCGAGAGCTGAAGCCGGAAGAGACCAATGTCGGCGTTAATGTCGGCCAGATGGAAGTGATGAACCCCTTGATTATCAAGGAGAACGCGAAAACCACTCAGATCCTCCAGCTTTCTGTCACCGCAGACTGGGAGAGTAAGCGCGCAAAGCTTCAATTTACTAGCGTTGACGAGAATGGAAAGGAGCTCGCCGTCCATGCCAACTGCATTGCTACCTTCGAGAATAAATCCGCCTGGATGCCGGACTGGGAGGAGAACACCTTCTGGATTAAGGATCGTATTTCCATGTTGCAGGAGAAGCTCTCCCGAAATGAAGCCGACAAGGTTTCCCGAAGCACTGCATACAAGCTCTTCGCTGCCCTTGTTAACTACTCTCGTCCTTTCCAGGGTATGGAAGAAGTCATCTTCGACGGTGCCAATGTCGAGGGTACCGCAAAGGTCTCTTTCCAGACTGAAGAGAAGGATGGCAACTACACGGTCAGCCCGTTCTGGATTGATAGCTCTGCCCATTTGTCGGGCTTCTTGCTTAACGGAGGTGGTATCGCTGGCCTTGACGCTGTCTACATCTCCCACGGCTGGAAATCGATGCGCTTGGCTCGTCCCCTTGATCGTAACACGATCTACACCACGTATGTCAAGATGCAACCGGCACCCAACAATGTGATGGCCGGCAACATCTACATTCTGAGCGACGACGAGATTATTGGTATTGTCGGAGGTCTCAAGTTCCAGCGCATTCCGCGCAAGATCCTCAACCGTCTGTTGCCTCCTGGTGGAGCCGCAGCAGGTAAGGTGTCAACGCCAGCTCCTGCGCCCACTCCAGCTCCTGCAGCCAAGCGCCCGGCCGCTGCTCCCAAATCAGACTCAGCTCCTAAGCGTAGTGTTCCTCAAGCGGCACCATCCACCCCCAAGACTATCGAAGAGGCCATTCGGATTGTTGCTGAGGAATCAGACCTTGACCTGGCCGAGCTGCGTGATGAGTCCGAATTCGCCAACTTGGGTATTGACTCGCTTCTCTCTCTCCAGATCTCTGGTAGAATCCGTGAGGACTTGGGGCTCGATATCCAGGGCTCTGCCTTCTTGGACAACGCTACTGTGGGCGAGTTCAAGAGGTACCTGCAGGACTTTGTAGCTGCGGACACAGTGTCGACAGCATCGGAGTCTTCCGAGGACGACTCTTGGGAGGTCACCTCCAAGGTCTCAATGCAGTCAGATGAAGTTCCTCCAAAGACTGGTCTGGCTAATCCTAAGAAGGAGGAAACTCGTTCTCTCATCCGTTCCACCATTGCTGAGGAGATGGATGTTCCCTTGGAAGACGTGACTGCTACCACCGATCTTGCGTCGCTCGGGCTGGACTCGCTAATGAGTATCTCCATTCTGGGCACTCTGCGTGAGAGAACAGACCTTGTTCTTCCTTCGTCCCTCTTCGTTGACTATGGTACTCTCGATGCTATCGAGGAGTTCCTCGACCTCAAGCCATCTCCCGCGAAGGACAATCGGTCAGTCTCGTCAAAGCCTTCTACCAAGTCGTCCAGCCAGTCCAAGGAGGTTGTGCCAGCAGCCCTGCCAGTTGCTACCGCGCGGGCCGTCTCTATCTTGCTTCAGGGAAAGCCGAGTACCGCGGAAAAGACACTCTTCCTCTTCCCTGACGGCTCTGGATCCGCCACTTCCTACGCTACTATTCCTCCCATTGATTCTCGCATTGCCGTCTACGGTTTGAACTGTCCATTCATGACGAAGCCCCAGGACTTCACCAATGGAATCAAAGGTGTCGCGACCCTCTACCTGAATGAAGTTCGACGCCGCCAGCCGAGAGGACCGTACTATCTCGGTGGCTGGTCTGCAGGAGGTATCGTCGCTTATGAGATCACCCAGCAGCTGATTGCCCAGGGTGAGACTGTCGAACAGCTGGTCTTCTTCGACTCTCCTTCTCCGGTTTCCCTGGACCCCCTCCCCAAACGGTTCCATGCTTTCCTCGCTGAGGTGGGCCTTCTCGGCAGCAACGGCCAGGGTCCGCCATCCTGGTTGCTTCCCCACTTCGAAGCCACCATCTCAGCTCTTTCCGACTACGAGGCGCTCCCCATCCAGCCGCACACGAAGATTCCCAAGACTCTTATCATCTGGGCGCGTCACGGAGTCAGCCGCAACCCCACCGATCCCCGACCTACCAAGACCGACGACGAGCCGTGGACCATGACATGGTTGCTGGACAACCGGACCGACTTCGGGTTCAACGGATGGGATGGTCTCCTCGGTACCAACTCCATGGAATTCAAGTGTATCGACGGGAACCACTTCACCATGTTGAACCAAGGCGAGCAGGTAAGCCACTCACCCACCCATATCTCGGAATGCGCACCACGCTAACATAGTACCTTTCCAGCTTCATGAACTGTCGGGCTATATAAGGGACTTCCTGTGCTAGGATTTTCGTCCCATCAAGGGGATCCGGATTCGGGTCACTCTTGATGCCTTTGTTTATTGGAACCACGTCGGGGCATTTTTTGGGGTTATTGTTCTCTTTGGTTGCCTGCATTGCTTCTCGGTTTCTGCATTCACAGTTGGGGCATAAATGCCTCGGCTGTCTGGGTTTATTCTTTTCTGACGGAAGAGAAACGGTGTCTGGTATGACTAGACCATATATCTCTATCTTGTATATATTCTTCTTAGAGGGGCCAACACTTGCGTGCCTGTGCAAGTACATATTACATATTAGGACTACATAGATTGGTCCAAACAAAGTGATACACCTAGACTTTCAGTTTCCTCATCCAAATCAATGTGATGAGCAGAGCACACTACTCGTACTAGTTAGTATCACTCATGCCTGTACCTTCTACTGAGCTACTGACCTGGTGGTCAAGATGGGTATCTGCATACATGCGACTAACCGGTAAAGGAAGGAGCTCTGCTGTGGATGTTAAAGAGCAAACAATCCAAGATCAAACAATTTGAACTGATCAGGGCCTTGGGGGACCGAGACCCTTCAAGGTCATAATGGGCCACAGCTTGAATCCAGAATACAACTGGTCGGTCAGACGGATTGCTCACCTAGTTTGATTCAGGTAGTGCTTAGGAGGCGGCTCAAGGTAAGCGCTAAATTTGATTATCATGCACGAGCAGCAGGGAATGGAGGGAAATACCGGTTCTTTGTGCCATTCTCATGTATGGTGGCTGAGTATCAAGTATTCCGAGTTATTTGAGTGACTTTAGTAGTCGAGTTATCAGCTGTTGGATAGTTGTAACTAAAAACACCTTTTAAGTCTATCTCTACATTCCAGGACTCGGGAGCATGCATATAATCCCTGCATTGAAGCCCGGCAGGGGTTGGTTTACTAGAGAATCCCAAGCTCACTGAGGCAAATAAACACAGTCTACTAATCTCCAGTACCATATTGGTCAAGGAGCATGGGAGGGAGGCTGTGAATGTAAAGTAGGTATTTAACTGGCTTCTAATGTCGACTACACACCGGAGAGTATTTTATATACTCTGGCGATTCCTGAACAGGGTTATATAGCGCATTCGATAGGAAATGGTGAGCGGCGACCGAAAGCTCCGCGCGGCATGCGACCGCTGCCACGAACTCAAGAACCGGTGCACTCGCACAGGGGGGCTGGAGAGTCGGTGCGACCGGTGTGAGAGACTCGACATTGACTGCGTGTACAACAATACTGCACGCTTGGGTCGTCCTCGAGTGTCACGGCCGATGCCTGAGAACCAAAAGGTAGACTTGTCCGACAGTCATAGTCACTCGAGACACTCTAAACGACGGGCTATCCAGCGTGGTCCTACAACAGTCTCGCTTCCTATCAATCATGATCCAGCTTATACAGCAACCGTTGCATCTGCACACAATAGACCTGGTTGCGCTGGCCCTAAAAGTGGCCGTGATAGTGGTCCTGCTCCGGGTGGTCACGATAATCTCGAACCAGTGCCTGGGCTTCTACCACCTATCCTTCTCTCTGAAGGTAATGTACACAACATAACCGCAGACTCTGCAGGTGGGGACTGAATTGAACAGCTAACTATTGTGGCCAGTGATACCCGGCGACAATCTGAACTGGGACTTAGGGATGTATTCCTCGGACTTTCCGCAGCCTCCTCCGGACGAACCAACGGGCGAACACAGACACGGACATCCACACCAGCGATACAATCCGGTGGAGAACCCAGGTTATCAGTTCAAGGCAGTGTCCGATTTCTCTGATTCCGGCCTGGGGGTATCGGAGCAAGGAACAGTCTTCACTACTAGAATTACTGGTGCAGACAAGCTCCTATGGCTGCAGTCTCGTCTGGGCAATATGTTAAAATGTGCGATTGAATCACCCACAGAACAGCAGCCGGCTGTTGACAAAGTCCTGTCGGTTTGTAAAGAGCTGTTAGAGCTTATCCTCGTCCCAGATTCTCGCCTTAGTTCAAACTACAGTACTGCAGGTAATCATGGGACTGAGATCGGGTCCCCATCATTTGCTCCAGGCAGCGTAAATGCTGGACACCCTGATCGCTGCCACGGTCTTGGTGAGTCAACTCAAATAGTGGGAGGGCCGTTCGACACGCTGAGGATGAATTAAATTACCATATTACAAGTCGCGACACTGTACGCATACGCCCTGCAGCTGCTGGACCTTGCTGTGGATAACCTGAAAGCCCACGCTGGGAATCTGGCGCTGATTAGCTTTGGTAGCTTCAACCTCGCATCCCAGCCAGCGATGAGTACCTCTGTGGGCGCTTACATGGTTTCTAGCATGGTACATCAGCTGCGTGATGCTGTTCATCACTTGATTCCAGAATATCAACAACAAAAGGGGCCACCACCAGCACATGGATCAGTGCCAAGTGGCTCGGATTCGGGGGCTGCTCCCGCCAACAGTGTGATGCAAACTGCGGTGAATATGGTTTCTCAGAAGGAGGCGTCTGTGCTTGAAAAGTCTGCGCAGATCATAGTTAGTCCGTAGTTATGAATTGGTGTTCGAAGCAATTTTTTATGGCGTCGTGTTTGCTGTTTTGTACCCAATACAAGGACTTCTTAAACAACTCCTTTCTACTCCTATGTCAGGGTGAAAAGGTAGCTTTCGTGTCAGGAGGCTTGGGCTTTTAGCACCGCTTCTTTGTCTGATAGTTGATCATCTTTCGACCTTTGGAAGAACCGAAAGCTGTCTCGCTAAATTTGTAGTCCTAGTACCCTGCAGACCTCGCCAGTAGAAGTCGCCGGTCCAGTAAATGCCCGGTCCCAACAAGTCCGGCAATTAAGCTATACACACGGCGTCATCTTGAACACTGTCCCTTGCAGCCGGTTTGACGTGTCAGAATGTTGACTGGCACTCCTATACTGACCAAAAAAGAAAGGGCCGGCGCCGACCATCTTCGAATTGCCAGAGTGCTTGGGTATTGTTTCAATATCATTTAGACTAGTGCTCTAGAACTCAACAATGGAATGTTTACGGCCTGTGGAGTGAAATGGAAAAGTTATATTCATATGCTCGAAACCTGCGATTTGGGTACTGGCCGCCTGGACAGCATTTGTCCTCGGGAGTTCTTCAGCGCATCTTAATCTGAGCCATCCAAGTCATGCACGGTGGTGGGCGGGCTTTGTAGGAAAGTCGGATATTACGCCGTAGACGGGGTAGGATCGGTCACCAGAAACCCCTGGTCCCCGCAGTCTGGATCCGAGGCATCCAAAGCCGTAGCAGTAGCGATAGACAGCAGCTCCTCTGGAAGTTTCCCTAGGATATCTGGTACGAGGTCCAGGATCGAATCGCCGCCGAGGATCTTGAGCACGGGCAAGTCAACCGACAGTTCCTTGGCGGCCCAGGCGCGGACTTCGATGGCGACCAGGGAGTCGATGCCGAGGTCGACGAGAGGTATTTCTGGGGATAACGGCTCTGTCGCCGAGAGAAATAGCAGGGCGCGTAGTTTGCTTTCTAGAGCCACTGAGAATCAAGGAAAAGATGTTAGAAATGACGAGTGACTTTGCTCCACGGTGTATCTGGAGAGGATAGAGGATCACTTACCTTTGATAAGGGTCGACACCTCCTGCGGCGAGATAGCATCCTGCAGCTGAAGGCGGACTGGAACCTGGGTGGTGAGACTCCCATCCTTTCCAGGCGTGGAGATAGTTTGGTCTCGCACCAAGAGCCCAAACCTGGGGTTCGTGGCCCAGACGATGGTATCCGCCTGTGCCGTCCCGATGGGCGCTAAGCCTGTGATGAGCTCTGTACCGAGCGCCGTCCCCGGTCGGCCGGCAACCACCGCCTCTGCGAACAGTTGATGCAAATCCGGCTCGGACATAGGGATGGTGCCGGTGCGGATCTTGAGGCGCTCCGCTTGCTCCTTGGTCAAACGTCCTTCGCTCTTGCTCTCGCGTTCCAAGTAGCCGACCCCGATGACTCGGGAGATACCAATGACCGAACCAGCGAGGCCCCGGTGGCGCCGATTGTTCACCAGCGCTTTCATAAAACAGTTGGCCGCCGAGTAGGCTGCCTGGCCCATGTAACCGATCGTTGCGATGACGGATGAGAAGGCAATGAACCAGTCCAGCGCATGTTGCACGAACACACTGTCGAGATTCATGGTGCCATCGACCTTGGGTTTTAGGACCTCCTGGAGCGCGTCGAAGGACATAGTCGCCACTGGAGTGTCGCGAAGCACAAGAGCACCATTAGCAACACCGGCAATTCGAGGCATCTTGCTCTCGATTGCGCTGAGTGTCGATTGAACAGAAGCATGCTGGGTCAGGTCACTGGACAAAAGCAATCACGATATCAGTACAATATTGGATAAAATAGGGCTGGACAGTCCATGTACCATGTAAAGTATTCGATGTGCACCCCACGGGCTTGACATGAGTTCTGCCATTCAGGACACACTATCGGGTTGCGACTACTGAGGGCAATATACCTCGCACCGCGTTGGACCATGAAATCAACCAGGGACTGCGCCATGTCTCCCGCCAGGCCCGCCAACCAGTAGGTTCTATCGCCATGGAAGAGGTCTTCCCTCACAGTTACTGGCTCTACTAAGAGCGAAACGGACTGGTTCTGGTCCCATTGAATCAATGCGAGGCTCGAGTCTGGGAGCTGCTTCGTGACGACTTCTCCCGCACTGAGAGTATCGAGCGGCGCTCCGTCTGGAACCCCATTTAGTTGGGACTGTGCCAACGCCGTGACTCGTTCCAGAAGCAGCCCAATACTCCTAGGAACGGGGGATGGCATCGGCGATGCTGTGCTGCGGACAAGGTTAGAAAGGCCAAGTTTCTGGGCGGCCTGAGGTCGTAATGAGGCAATTGTGGACGCCAGTCCATACTTGGATGCGGCAGTGGAAGAGGTATCGATAATCGACGCAATGTCGCGCGGAATACGTGCATCGATAGTGCGCGCTGGGGTTCTTTCGTGTACATAGATCCAGTTCCTTGTCTTAGCATTGCTTGGCTTGCATGTTGTGAACACAATCGACTGACCCTCGCCAACCGTTCGGCCAGACAGCAAAGACGCAAGACCAGGGTCAGGCTCGTGAATGAGAAGCATACCCACAGTGGGCCTCGATCTAAATATATGCTGGCGAAGTAGATCCGCTACCACAAATGACATGAATTGCGCGTCGGCGAGATCGTTGTTGTCGACAGTGGCCAACATCGACTGCGGTACCGTCACCGTAGATGAATTTTCACTCCCTCGTAATGGGTCGACGCAACGAGTTATATCGGTCATTCTGCTCGGGCTGGGGTTGCACACGAACTATGTGCAGTCTGTCCTTGGCAAGGATCAATTCTGGCTCTGGAGTCCAAAGGATTGCCTCCTGCTTCTCCCTCGGCATTGCGGAATAAAGTTGCATTTGGAGCATGAGTCGTGCAATGACTTCAGGAATTCTTGGATCTGAAACATCGCCAACATCCAAGCATTGAATCTTGGTTTCTGGTATTTCGTGTATGAGAGAGCGCAGGAGACCGAGCGCAATTCCAGCGTAGGGCCTCTCCAGTCGACTGCCGGTAGTGACCCACATTAGGCCTGATAGAGACGAAATTAGGGTCTTGAAGCCCTCCCAACGTGGTTCATCCAGGTTTTCAAAAAGCAAGCCATCACAGTCGAGTAAGCTCAATGCAAAGGCCTTGGGTGGTATGGTCGAAAGGTCTTGCAAGTCCGGGATGGTCAGAACATCTCTAAAGAATGGTCTGAGAACCAACACCAAAGTCTGAACCAGGCGAGTGGTGCTGTCGCTTGAACCGCCCACAATCACCAGGTCACTCGGCGGAGCGGACGTCGGTGGAAATTGCTGGGGCTCTCGAAGTTGGTTCAGAGTGGCGTCGACTGCCTGCGTCACCAACACTGTCCCGGGCATCTGGAGTTTATCAGGCATAGGGGTATAGGTGTCAATGCCAGAAAAGTCCGTCGCCCGGAAGAGCGAGTCCCACTGCTCGAGCGTGGCTGTCGGTGCATAGGGTCGGCCATCATCTTTGCCCACCCACCAGCCAGGTAGTCCACCCATCACCAATCCGGCACGGAATATATCGTTCTCGACAATTTCCATGAGCACTAAGAACCCGCCGAGCCGAAGGAGCCTTCGGACATTGTGAAGGGTTTCCTTCAAGCAGGGAGTGGCGTGAAGAACGTTGGCAGCCAGCACCAGATCGTAACAGTGCCCGTCGAATCCTTGAGTTGTTGGGTCGCGCTCGATGTCCAGGACCTTGTATTCCAGACAGCTGCTGAACATCCGAAGCCTGTTTTGTGCCTTTTCGAAGAAGCCACTCGAGATGTCGGTGTAGGTATACGATGCGAACGCGTCATCCACCTTTTCTAGGATTGCTTGCGTGGTACTACCAGTACCGGCACCAATTTCACAAATCCTCATATGAGGGAACTTACATGTCAACTGGCTAATTATTCCGGAGATCAAGTCGTTGAACCAGGAAAGTCCGATGGCATGTGTATAGTACTTGTCCAAATAATTGTTCTGCGTCATGTACTCGAGAATATTGGTCTCGCCTGTAAGCACCGATGGGTTGGTGAGTTTTCTCCGACAGCCCTCGTGAGATTGAAGTCGGGGTCGTTGTCGCCGTATCTGAAGGGTTATCAGCTTATATGAATCTAGTCTCACCTTGGACGGTACATACCCTGCCATTATCGCCTGGATATCTTCTTCGCTATCATCCAACCATGACGGTGGAGCGTAAGGGTGGACACCGTCTCGTACAATACCAACCACCCTCGAGGCATTGTTGAGGAGGGACTGGCGGTACCAAGGCAAATGCACGCGCAGGTCCAGATCAACAGCGTTATGAAGACTCCTCAGATAGTAGAACGCTACTCGTTCAGCGTCCAATGCCTTTTGTCGCTCTGATGCGCTTAGCTGCCTATCCCCCAAGACCAACTGGCCGTCGGGTTTGTCGACGTATTCGACACATTGCTGGAAAAGACAGCGATCGTTCTGCTCACTGGCCGCTTCAAAGGGAGAGAGACTGAGTCCTTCAAGTTGAATGATCTTGCTACCAAAGTCTGCAGAATAGACATCAACATCCCCTATAATGCGATCATGCCGTGTATCAGTCACCGTGCAATCAAATGCCACCTCTGAACTCATGTGCGGTCCGCATCCTGATGGATCAAGTGTTATCTTTCGGCATGCAGTTGGCGCGTGCATCGACCCTAAGCGCCCGTCACCCGGGGCACTATACGCAGCAAAGAGGCCTTGAAGAGCATTATCCAGCATCCCGGGATGGAAGAGAAGCTCAGTCTCACCGGGACCTGTGCATGGGTTGCTGATCCCACCGCTCGAATGCCCTAGGCGACGTGCTAGCTTCTTCAGCCCGCGGAATGGGCCATCGCACATGTACCCTAAATCGTTCCTCAATGCCGAGTAGAAATGGTCAATATCCAGGGCCGACAAAGGTGTTTCCGGTGGAGTTCGTGGCGGAAAAGCATTAGTTTGCGGGCTGCCGAGAATGATACGGATGTCGCCCGACGTGTTCAATGTCATCAAAGCCGAGCCCTTGCTGCTAGCGGAGGATGTGTTGAATGTAGCCTCAATAACCTCATTCTCCTCTTCCACTATGGTGGAAATATTGGTCAGGATTACGACGAGGTCCGTCCCAACGTCATCGTTGATCGCAATCGCCTTTCGGATCTTCAGATCACGAAGTTCAATCAGCTGGACCGGGCGGTCCCTGGCAACCTGCAAGGCAGCCTCCATGGCAAGAGCAATATACCCAGTCCCGGGAAACACTGTTTGCCCCTGCAGAGCATGGCAAGAAAGCCATGGTAGCTCCAGGGTTTTGAGCACATTCCGCCACCTCCATTCATTCTCAGTGCTGTCTTCGGTGCGGACACCCAACAGGTCGTGAAAGCCACCAGGAAGGGTACGGCTGAGTTTAGACACGCGCGATTCGGTCCAGAGCAAACGATCGTGGCTCCATGCGTACGGAGGTAGGTCTTCCAAGTTCTCGAAACTCTCCGGGTGGTAGCTTTCCTGCTCTAAACCTACCAGATCCACTCCATGATCACCGAATACGGTCCACAGAGATGCAAGAATAGTTTGATAAGCTATTATGTCGTCCATACCGCGTCGCAACGTGCCCGTATACGGCACATCGTGTCCGGTTGTCTGCCGGATTATTTCTTTGACTTGTCCCATCAAGGCTGGATGGGGACCAACCTCGATAACATAGTCCAGGGGCTTCTGGGAATAACCCTCAAGACATTTTTCAACTGCGGTCGCAAATTGAACGGTATTCCGCAAATTCTCAGCCCAATACTCGCCGGCGAGTTTATCATGGATATTGACCACCTGGCCTGCATGCACACTGGAGTACCACCGTGGAGCATCTGGATTGGGCACACAGATCTGTATTTGTTGATCCATCAAAGCGGCAAGATAGTCCTCCATAATCGGACTAAGATGATGAGAGTGGTATGCAGTATCAACCTTTAAAATTCGAGCGAATGTTCCCTCCTCTTCCAAGACCTTTTTGGCCTGCTTAATAGCCTCCTCGTCCCCGGAAAGTGTCACACTGTCCGCCGAATTATGAGCGGCAATACAAATCCGCCCTTGAAAATCACCTAGACTGCAGAGATAGTTTGCATCGGAGATGGAAGTCCCAACTGCCATCATTCTACCACGTTCTCCATTAGGTCCACAAGCTAACTTCGCAAAATGGCCGCGGAGATAAGCTATGCGGATAGCGTCGTGCGCAGAGATGAAGCCCGCCGCATATGCAGCGGCGATCTCGCCGGATGAGTGGCCGACAACTGCGCTAAATCTAATACCAGCGGCAGAAAGCATGTCCACGAGCAAGACTTGCACTGCCGTGCAGAGTGGTTGTGATATCTCTGCTTGTTGAATGCGGGAGGTTTCATCCGCCAAGAGCTCTCTCACCAAGCTCCACCGTGGCATGTATTCTTCTGACAAAGTACCGAGTGATCTGTCGAGGCCCTCTAACAATGCCATAGCCCATGGCACGTGGGTGATCAGTTGCTTTCCCATTGTGGCCCACTGTGCCCCCTGTCCAGTGAAGACTCCTAGGATAAGTGGTTTGCGGGCTGAGTGCGATGCAAGAGAACTTTCATTTCCCTCGGCAGCGCTCTGCAGTATTGAGTTGATGCCCTCACGCAACTGATCGTGGGTTTGCGCTGCTAATGCAACTCTGACTCCCAAAGATGACCTTTTCGTGATCAAGTTGTGGGCAAGGCTCTTCAGATTGACCCCCGCGTTTCGTTCGAGATAGGAGAGATACGATCTCAAAAGTGCTAGAAGTGAGCCCTTGGTCGCGGCAGAGAAGGTGTGTGGAATGACGGAAACGGCTGGCCGTTCATGCGTACTTGGTGCTCTGTCAGGTGCTTTAAGACATGTCTCTTGATAGTTCTCGATGATAGCATGTGCATTTGTTCCACCAAAGCCGAAACTGTTCACACTGGCTCTACGGGGATGTGTACCCGAAAGAGCGGGCCAAGTTTGAGGTCTCGTCAGAATACGCATATTAGCCACAAAGGGCTCCAATGTGGGGTTGAGGCGATTGAAGAGCATGTTCGGCGGCACAACGCCGTGCTTTAGGGCCAGGCACACTTTGATGAGCCCCGCGAGACCGGCCGTCCCCTCCGTGTGGCCGATGACAGTCTTCACCGAGCCGACCACCATGGCCACTCTCGAATTCTCGCTCTCAACCATCTCTGCCCCTAGGAAAAAGGCTTGATTCAGGGCATCAGCCTCCTGGGGGTCACCCGCAGGGGTGCCCGTCCCGTGAGCTTCAAAATACTGACAACGATCTCGTGGGTTCAGTGGATCCAGTCCAGCGCGCCTATACGTGTCTCTGATGAGCGCGGCCTGCGCAGCAGCACTAGGCACTGTGATCCCTTTAGTGCGGCCATCGTGATTGACACCTGTTTTGCGGATTACAGCGTCTATCCGGTCCCCGTCCTGAATTGCAGCGCTAAGGGTCGTGAGCATAACTGCGGCAACACCTTCTCCACGGGCATACCCATCTGCATCTGCATCCCACATACGCGAACGGCCCGTCGGAGACAGCATGTTAAGTTTGCTTTCTGAGATATAACCCAGGGGCGATAACAGGAGATTTGTTCCCGCGGCAAAGGCAACCCTAGACCGCTTGGAGCGTAATGTTTGGACAGCTTCATGCAGAGCCACAAGACTCGAGGAACATGCAGTATCAATTGTCATAGACGGCCCGTACCAGTTAAAATAATAAGACACCCGGCTCGAGGCGTGGCTACCAGTCACCCCTGTCGCATTATATGTCGGAACTGTGTTCATGTCATGAGCTTGTAGAATATAGTAATCGCTGCACATCAGACCAACATATACCGCCGTATCGGAATTGGAAAGCTTAGCGATGGGTGTTCCAGACGACTCCAAGGCTTCATATACAACCTCCAGTAACAGACGATGCTGGGGGTCCATGGCCTCGGCTTCAGCTGGTGCGATACCGAAGAATTGGGTATCAAAATGGCGAATGTCCTCAGAGAGAAAGTAGGACCTTCGAACATTGGTAGTTCCGTGATGCTTCCCATCCGGATGGTAGAACCTGTCGATGTTGAAGCGATCTCCCGGAATTTCCTGCGAGACATCTCGCGGATCGTGCAGAAGGTCCCAGAATTTAGACGGCGAGCTTGACTCGCCAGGGAAGCGGCACCCCATGCCCACAATGGCGATGAGCTCAGGATGAGACGAAATCGACATATTGTGTGGAAGTTGTTGTTTTTCTTTTCTTGCAGCACCAAAGTACAACCTTCTTGCTCCCCGTCCGAGGCGGCGATTTGCCAGGTCGAGCATCACTCCTTTCAACACTACAAACAGAGACTTAATTCACCTGTTGGCTTATTAGCAAAGTCTATCTATATTTGGTAAGTATAATGTACGCTACCTTCATCTTCATCAACCACCGAGCGAGAGATCCCTCTACTTACAGGGCAATGCGATAAGCCAGCTTCTTACCAGAGACTGTCTTTGAACGCAGGAGCTTCAGCCCGACCCTAAAGTCGCCGGTTTTCTGCTGGCCGGTCATTTAGAGAAGGGCTGATTGATTGCACTAGTAAAACAGACTGAGCCGGACTCAACCAAAGATCCATTTGTTACGTACAATTCACCTCTCGAAACTTCGGACCTATGAAAGTCCTTAACTCACTTTCTGGAACTGCGTGGTCTCCGAAAACATGCATATTTTCGCAATGGCGACACTTACCTAAGATATAAAGGGAACCCTTCCTCGAACGGGGCCATCGGTAAAGTACAACCTACGCTCATGCTCCTCTTCCTGTATTGCCTTCTAATGCGGAGTTATTGGCCTCTTCTGTAGGTCGAGATGCGGGCATCCTCAGAAACACGCAATTTGGGTTAGAAGGCGACAAGCATCAGGTCTCCAAAGGAGGGCAACGGCCCCATAACCTGGAACGGTGGAGAGCACGGCTGGGGACGGACAACACTAGACATCGGGTCCCACGCACAGATCAGGTACCCCTAAAACGAAGGCACGGCACTGGCATGGTGCCGGAGTATGGAGCGATCGCTGGACATGCAGGACTGGATTGATGGAATTAATAATTTCCAGTAGCAACGGGAGTCGAACACGTTATGGGGAAGGGACGGCCTCTATACTACATACATTCTCGACATATAAGTCCAGTGTTGAACGCTAGGCGAGGTAAACTGAGATTTAGTATCATCTATGACTTAAAGGAAGGAGGAGACTTGAAAGTGTATTGCCTGTCTCAAGGTTTGTATGTCAAGCCATTGCGTTATCCTAGGACAGGAACATGGATGGCTTCAACGCATCGATACCGGTTACTCTCGGCCAGTGATGCGGAATTCAGACCATAAAGATTCCCTTTCGCAGAGTTCAATGCCATTAAACTAAGCAAAACTCAAGCCCGGATAATCCTGTAGGTGGATATGTCAAAGTCACATTGCCCTAAGGCATGTAGGCTAAATCTACGGTAAACTGCTGCTCCACTGCTACTCCTATCCCGGTCAACTCTTGCAACATCTGTTCCCATACGGCAGCATCCCAATATTCAGCCATCGCTGCAGTGTCCGTGACTAGAGGGGTATCATCGGCTATTGGTTGTGCTAACATTTGAGCGTTCTCACCGTCCTGGTCGTTCGGTGTATCTCCTTGAACGTGTGTGGTTTGAGGCTTTGTCCGACTGCTCTCCAGCCATGAGAGCATAGATCCAATCACTGCACGGCAATTATCCCAAACATCGTTCCTCCGTGACATTCCCTCCATTTTCTGCATAGCAGCAAGGCCGAGGTTATGGATATCTTTGTTATAGACTCCGACTACCTTGCCTTTTTCTGCGACATCCGGAAGCAAGCTCAGCTTCGATAAAACTAGAAGGCCGTACCAGATGGATGTGTAACTGAACATAGGAAGATTAGGTGCAATCGAAGCCGGCGATGCGAGGAATACTGTGACGGTGTTGAACGCGGAACGCGCAACGGCAAGCAGTCGCTGTTTGTCATACTGGCGATGGACATCGCTTTGTCGCCGAAGGGTATGTCCGAGGACAATTGCAGGGATTGCGTTGAGCTCCAACCTCAGGGACCCTAGTTAGATCAGTCAATGACGCAAACATACAGTCTCAGATAGACATACATGTATTACGCTGTGTTTCCCGTACGAGAAGGCGCTCGATTCGATTCTCAAGTCCGTCCATAGACTGGAAAATTTCGTCCTTGCTCATCGCGTGGATAGGGTCTTCGACCTCTAATTCTGATTGCCGAACAAGCGATTCGATCTCAATTAGCGCTTTCAAGGACTGGTCGGTGGAATATTCCGCCCTTTGGGCTAAGCTGTCAGCGCAATACTTAACCCAGTCCGTATGTTTCATGATCACCTGTCGCCGGAATATCGAGGCCCTTATTCTGTTAGTCGACAGCATTTTACATATTGCATTTTGAAGATCTCACTTGGAACATAGATAATAGCACCCTAAAAAGGCACGCTGTCCGTCAGGGGTCAGATAGAGCGCTTGTCCCTTGTGCGAACTTTCCAGCCCTTTTCTATCATGGGAGACGCGCTGCCAATTGAAGTTCTCGTATCTGTCAAGTCCCAAATCAACAACGATGGTCATAGCCATCTGAAGAAGCATGTATACATGGGTATGGTATATGCGCCAATGATAGTGGTACCATGCAATATGTACCAGTAGCCCCCGAAGTATATCCATGTTCCTCTCCATGCTCAATATCATGCGGGTAGAGATCACAGTTCGAGCTTCGGATTCCATTCTCTGTTGTAAAGTGGGTTTGTGCTCCAGACAAGCTGTCATTATACACAAGAGCAGGAATGGAGACTGCCTGCGTAATTCAACAAAGCTTACTTCAGGTACAATAACGAATGGAAACAGGGGCATCAAATCAGTGCGGAACTTCAAGAGGAGTTCTTCTCCTTCAGTGATACTGAGAAGCTCCCGTGCTATGAAGTCATTGAACGGATCAGCTAAAGGGCTTGGTTGTGATGGAGTGTTACTGATTGCGGAAGGGGACGGCATTTCTGAAATAGGTGGCAGCCCCATCCTTGGGTCCTAGTGAATACAGTTAGTATAATCATTCTCTGGAGTGGAAGGGGTTAGAGCGTCGGTTCGAATTAGAATACCTTATCAGCATGTAATTGAGCAGTAAGGGTGTCGATCTGATGCTGGATGATATCGATGCGGCTATTTCTGGAGAGAGGGAGAGAAGGTTACCCGACAGCCTACTCCAACACGTGTGGATATAAACATTTGGCTAACCTGATGCTTGTATTCCTACGTGAGCCGTCTGGAAAAGTACAGCGTCGGTTGAGTCTCGCGCATCGTTGACACTGTCCATCCTCAACCGGGACGCATTTCACTTTCAACTGAATGCATCGGACACAGGCATGCCGCCTGGAGAGGGCTTTAGGCTGCATTTTTCTTTGTTTGGAGAAATAATGGCTCTGGTGCTAGGTGGTGAGTGACAGGTAGAAAGGAGCCTGGAGGCAGACACCAACGGAGTCGGAGTCGGCCTCGGAGTCGGCCAGGGGGTCGGGAGCGGCCCCGGCCTACTATGTAACTGTTAGGGCTCCGGTGACAGCATAAGAGCTGCGATGCCCATTTCGAGTACCCCAATGCCATAGACCATCGTTACAGTCATTTAAAACCCTTTTCAACCTTGTTAGTGATGTCTTCTACTCCTCCTGACGTGATGTCCAGCGCACAGACGGTCGGCTTTGTGAAGCTCTATAGCATCTTGGCCGGGCTTATGATAGCCACGTTTCTGATATCCTTGGATGTCTCAATTATTGCTACTGTAAGTTCATTGAAAGTCTCTCGGCTCCATGGCTTGCTTCCTCGTGAAACTAAAAGGTACCTCATGCAGGCCATTCCTTCGATATCTACACACTTCCATGCTACGGCAGATATTGCCTGGTATGGAGCTACGTATTCGCTCACGATGTGCGCCCTGCAACCTATCAGCGGCAAGCTCTCTTCGATACTGTCACTGCGATGGACATACCTCGGGTTCTACGGCATATTTCTTCTGGGATCCCTGATTTGTGGAGTGGGAAACAGTTCCAAAATGTTCATAATTGGACGAGCAGTGGCTGGTATTGGAGGCTCTGGTGTAGTTTCGGGTGGTCTCTCGGTCATCGCATTGATAACAACCCCTGAGCAGCGTCCACTGTTCACGGGGCTGATAACCTCACTCTATGCCTTGGGGACTGTCGTCGCCCCAATTATCGGAGGCGCTTTGGCTGAATTTACTTGGAGGTGGTGCTTTCTAATCAACCTTCCGGCAGGAGCAGTGACTGTCGCGACGTTGCTTTTATTTTTCCATCCGCCCCAAAAGTCTGGGTCCCCTCGTGCGTCCTTCCTGAAAGAGCTCGATTTGATCGGATGCGCTCTCTTCATTCCCTCCATCATTATGGTAATGCTGGCCTTGCAGTGGGGAGGTGGTGAATATCCCTGGAACTCGGCGACCGTGATCGGACTATTCGCCGGCTTTGGAGTGACGATGGTAATGTTTATCTTCTGGGAAATATACATGGAGGAGCATGCTATGGTTCCACTCGTGCTCCTACGTGGCAGGTCGACTATGCTTAGTATAATATTTGCCTTCTTGTTTTTGGGGTCGTTCGTTATTCCAGTCTACTATCTACCGGAATGGTTTCAAATTGTTAAGTTTGCAAGCCCCGTTCGCAGTGGAGTCATGCTTCTGCCTTCGGTCTTGACTCAGGTTTTCGGAGCCCTTGTCTCTGGAATACTAGGTAAGGACAGGACATTTTTTCCCCATTCATGGAAATCCAAACTGACGCTGTGTTTCTGTAGCCAAATACCTCAAATATTACAACCCGTGGCTCTTCGTGGGCTCTGCTTTTCTCTGCATTGCGAACGGGCTTTACACGACGTTTACCGTTTCTTCAACTTCCGCATCGTGGATTGGCTATTAGATCTTCCAGGGCCTGGGTTGTGGGTTCGCAGCCCAGATCCCTTTGCTTACAGTTCAGCTTATATTGAAGGACAAACCTCGCTACATTCCAGTCGGGATAGCGAATGTTCTCTTCATGCAATACTTTGGAAGTGCGGTGATGCAAAGCATAGGAGGCGCCATCTTTCACAATGAACTGAAAAAACAGTTACAAAATCAGGCCTCGTTGGATTATGAGCAGATCGAGATGCTTCTTAAAGCTGGAACCCTAAAGGTGCGGGAAGTTGCTATGCACGCATTCCCAGACCGTTTAGCCGATGTTATCGTTGCACACAATAACGCCATCACAACCATCTTTGTAAGTTGATCTTCAATTCCTGGCACCTTCATGTTAAGCTGACCATGCTAACTCTACTAGTATCTTCCCGTAGCTACTAGCGCTCTGGGTTTTGTTCTATCCTTCGGAATTCCCTGGCTCAATGCTCGCCTGACGAAAGAAGACGATGCTGATAAGTTTGAGTCGGACAAGCAAGCTGCGGTGTGAGGGATCACCGTGATTGATTATGGTCGTTGTGGATACCAGTCCTAGTAGACATACTTTGTATGTTAGACTGTCTGGGATCTTGGTTTGTGAAAACTATGCTGTATTAGTATCCTAAGATATCAGAAAGGCATATGCCCATCGTGATAAGTGATAACCATCAAATAGATACACTTGTTGTGATGCTTTTAAACACTTATAGATAGGTATTCAATTGTAGTCAAATATATACTAATATCCTAATCATGAATTGGGATACGACCAGGGTAAACACAAAAACAGCCATGAAGACTAAATTTCGCAAGTAGGTGTTACCGTAGACTTCCCGGAACTAGTCTCTCCCTATAACGCTTACCGGAGAATATATGCAAGAATTATGTATGCACAGTAGCTATGATTGTACCCTATATACTAATTTACAATATTCTGTCCGACACCAATTTATATCCATGACCGAGAAATCCCCCGAGGACCCCTTACTCCCAGACAATCTCGAGAACCCAGAGCAAACTGGCCGAGTTAGGACGGCTCACGTTGACGAGCTTGAAGCGCGAGTCTGCCTCGGCGAAGATCTCCTTCCACTCCTCAACAGTGCGTTCGTTGCTGTTGAACATGCCCATCATGCAGAGATCCAAGCTCCTGAAACAGATGTTAGCAAATGATTGCGGAATTACAAGAGCAGCATGTAATAGGAAGCCACTTACCGAACGATTCTGTCATCCCACTGAGACAATTCGCCCTTTTCGGGCAGAACACCTTCGTTGATGATCACCTTGGTGCCGGGGTTCATGGCAGGAATCAGGTTCTTCAAGAACTTAACACAGTACTTCTTGGGCCAGTTCAGCAAGACAGAGCGGAACATGTACACATCCGCACCGAGAACGGGCTGGACATTGTTCATGTCATGCGCCATGAAGGTAACGCGGTCCTTAAGCGCTGGGTCCAGCATCTTAGCACCGTCAGCGACAGTGCCGCTCAGATCTTGCACAATGAAGTTCAACTCCGGGGCACCGGCGGCAATGGCTTTGCTGATGTGACCGTGAGAGCCCCCGATCTGGATCACTCATTGCATTAGCAAGTTGTACTACCGTTGATATAATGGATTTCGTGAACTCACATCAACAACCGTGGCCTTTCCGAGCGCCTTCCAGTCATAGCCCTCAACGAAGTGTTCGATCTTATGGCTGGCACCCTTGGAGAAGTTGGCCATGGCACCACCGAACACCTTCGAACGCTCAGGCTCCTTAGCCAAAAACTCGAAAATCGTCTGGCCGTTGAACGCCAATCCGAACCCAGACTCATTCTGTTCCTGGCTACCGGGGTACTTCCGGAATGCGTCCAGAGTGCGCACGGCGGCAGGACCCCATTCCTCCAAGGTCATGTCCAGCCAGTCGCGGACGCTGCGGTTGCTAGACAAGGCTTGCGAAGATGCCGTGTGCGCAACGACGCCGGGTTTAGGCTCATGGAAAATGTGGGAGAGCATCGCATGGCGAACAACACGAGTCAGAAGTCTTTCTTCTACCCCGGTGGCTTCAGCAAGCTTGGAGAAAGTGATTCCCTCTTCCGGGACAGCCTCCGCGATGCGGAAACGGATGATGGCTTGCAAGCTGATGTTGTCGTTGAATTGCTATTGTAGTTAGCACGGGCTTCGTAAACGCTATGTATGCTATAGAAGAATACATACATTCCATGATTGCCAACGAAGGTGTTCGACAGGGCCCAAAGCCAAAATAGCCAAGTCCGTCGCCGCCTGGAAGAGGGTTCGCTGAGCGGCCTTCAATTCTTCATTGTCAGAGGGGATCTGTGGCTCTGAGGACGATGTGGCGTCAAAAGACGGTTGAGGCAGATTTTGCTGCTTAAGGAATTCGGAAAGACGCTGCGTCTCCGCAGAAATAGTCTTTGCAAGATCGGTAAATTGACTCATTTTGAAAACAGCCTTTATTGGGAATATAGGGATGGGGATATCTCGTGGGCAGTGAAATTAACATCCCTTGTCGAAGCACATCCTGAGCATATAAACATCCTCCTCCCTGCTACGTTGTCATCAATCCCTATCTTCCTTTACTCTCTATCACTTTTTTTCTTACTGTGTAATTTACTTCGCCATGCCGATGCAGTGAGCTTGCAACGGACAACACAATCGTACCGACTACCAGGCCCATAGAGCCGACCTTGATCGCCGCAGGACCGAGTGGTGCAGTGAGAAATGAGAAGAGATAGCGAAAAGGCCAGCGAAGACACAGCCAGATAGATGTGTCACTCTGTCCGAGTCGACAAAGCACACTGAGCACAGGCCATTTGCAAATCGCGGGCCCACCCTCGGTCCCGGTGGTCATAAATAGCCCGAGCTGAATAATTCATTGATTGAATTAACTCACTAGTGGAGCGCCACGGTGGAGACGCGGTCCGAACAACCGCAGATTGATGGTCGGGATTGGTAACTGGGGATGGGTCTCGGTAACAGTGATTCCCGATGCTAATGCAACGCTTTGACCGTTTATCTAAGAATCTGATGTTGATCCGCTAGTGGGCCAGATTGTGTTGAGGAATGGCTTCTTAGCCAATTCTGTGAAATTGCCATATTGTTCGGAGTTGCCCGATGAGGAAAGGCGAGGGGATGATCCCGCGAGCCCTGAGTTGGGAGAAAGGTAATGATAGGTCTTCATCCGGTGTTATTGAGCGTTGCACAATGATTCTCGTATAGCTAACTGATCAATTATTACACATTACATGCATCATGTCAATGCCAGACTAGAGCGCCCCTTGCTGCATACTAGCTACAGATCATACTAGTCAGCTTGGGTGTCGGGTCCCAGAATCCTCTGGAAAATATCCATCGTGTGGTCCCAGAGCTTCGTTGGGTACTCCTTTTCACGATAACTTTCCATCAGCTTCGGATTGGTTGTATCTTCTCCATCGAAATCAAGTAAATACGAGCCTCCACCGACTTTTCCCGTCGGTGCCTTTGCGATGCTCACCCCGTCGTTCGAGGCTCCGCCTGCATGCGCAGCAGGAGGATATGCAGTCGATGTAGCCATGAAGACATTACGCTCGCCGCTCTCCTGTTCTGAGATGGACATCATTCTCGTGAAGAGTCCAATCATTGATCCCAGGAAACTACCAAAACTCGACCTCATCAATGGTGTACGCACAAGACCCGGAAACACATGGATGAAACTAATAGATCTGTGTTGAGATGCTAGATATTCCATCGCCAGAGAATTCATAGTAGCGCCATAGGTCGCAGCAGTGCCGAAGGAGAACGAAGCCTGCAGGTCGAAGTTACTCTCTTCGATCTCACCTTCCTTGCCCGCTGCAAGAACGGTAACCACGCGCGCAGGGAATTCTGTAGCTTGTAATTGCGGTATCAGGTTATGGATGAATCTCATTCGAGCGTAGTAACGAAGCACATGGTTATTGTCGAGTCCTTCCACCGTGTCTACGATGTGTCAGTTGTGGACCAGAGGTGTCACGAAGACAGTGGGTTCTTCTCACCATTCTTCCGAGTGGCCAAGTGGCCGGGCGTCATGAATAGAAGGTCCACGATGCGTTCATTGTTCTGGATCTCTCTACAAGCCGCGTCAACATATCGGAGAAGCGACACGTCGGAATTTATAAAGTGGTATGATCCGCGGATGTTCAACTCTCTTAGATCTTCAGTGACTCGGTCGCCCGCGGCTTGGTTGCGACCGACGATATAAATAGTGGGTGTCTCGATTATCTTCGCTAGCTCCTTCGCCGTTGCTTCTCCAATTCCGCTTGTGCCTCCTACAAACACAGCCACTAACGTAGACCGTCGCTCCCGAACCGTGGTATTTGCCTGACGAGCAAGGCGAAGACTGGGCATTTTGCAGAGTAGAAGCTACTGAGAAGCTACTGAGATGTGAAGGGGAAGGGAGATTTCGGACAGTCGTGAAGGAAGGGATACCGATCACGTAGAGAAACAAAACAACCGAAAGGGCGATAAGCACGCGAACCTCGGCCAATGGAACTGGAGCACAGGGATAACTGCAACATGCTTCCCAAAGCAAAACAAAGGCCCTAATGCAATGCTTACTGATTCAACCTCCCCGAGGATTCCCGCTCGGCACATGTCGATCAACCCCGACCCAGTCTGAGTGGGTCAGTTCAATTTCACTAAAATCTGTAGTTCCAGGGTACGACAGCTTCATACATCCAGAAACACTCCGATGGGTTAAACCTAGAAGAGCCATTAGCGCTTTACACATCATAATGCTGTCTGGGCAACATATTAGACCAATCGTTTAAACCGCACCAGGATATGCCCCCTGCGTGCGTCTTACAAATGCAGTTGCTGCACCGCCAGTTTGTTTAAAATCGGACAGGTTCCCCTTCGTTGACATGATTCACTGCACCTTCAAGGCTCTTTCCTGGCCGACCCGACCTGCTGCCGCCTACACCTTACAGCTTCGTATCCTCCGTTCACCGATTTATCTGCATTCTGCGACCGGCAGGACTCTCGCAACTATGTCTCGTGCGGTGCTGGTTACTGGTGCCACTGGCAAGCAGGGCGGTGGTGTCGTCGATGCTTTGTTCAAGGCGAATACGGATCTGGAGGTCCTTGCCCTCACCCGTCAAGCCAATTCGCCTGGCGCCCAGCGCCTCCGGGAGAAGTACCCCAAGGTGAAACTGGTGGAGGGAAACATGAGCGATTCACCCGGGATCTTCAGGAACGCTGCAGCGGTCGCATCCAATCCCATCTGGGGGGTGTTCAGTGTCCCGGTAAGTCTCCGATAGGTGTCAAGATGACAGGTCCAATAGCTACGTGGCACGTTGCAAAGGCTAATCGAATTCCGTCCCAATAGGTTATTTCTCCGACAACATCAAAGCATGACGCAGAAGAGCAACAGTCCAAGTCGCTAATCGATGCGTCCATCCAAAACAATGTCAAGCATTTCGTCTATACCTCCGTCGACCGCGGTGGTGAAGACTCCCTCGACCACCCAACCGATGTCCCTCATTTCATCACCAAGCACAATATCGAGAAGTACCTGTTGGAGAAGACCAAGGCCTCGGACATGGACTGGGTGATCTTGCGTCCTGCCTGCTTTTTTGACAACTTCGCCCCGGGCTTCGCCGGCAAGCTCGTCAACACCTGCTGGAAGGTGGCCCTCAAAGACCGCCCATTACAGTTGGTCGCTGTCAGCGATATTGGTTTCTTCGGAGGACAGGCCTTCCTCAACCCCGAGGAATACAAAGGTCGAGCCATCTCTCTGGCCGGTGACGAGATCACATTCGAGGAGATGGCACGCACATACAAGGCGCGCACCGGCGAAGATCTCCCTATGACCTACAGCTTCCTGGCCAAGCTTCTGATGTGGATGGTGAAGGATGTCGGCAACATGTACCGGTGGTTCTACAGCACCGGTTACAAAGCCGATATCGCGATGCTGAAGAAGATTCACCCTGAGTTGAAAGACTTTGGTGACTGGTTGGAGAAGGATACCAAGTTCGTGAGGAAATAGGGGAGTGGTTGGGTTGCTGTGGCTTTTGCATGATCGTCTGGACTGTCTAATACATACCTACTCTGTTCTTAGTTATGTGTTTATTGCTGGGTTTCTAGGTCGGGATATCCCAATTGTATCGTACATTTTAATTTACGCAATGATTTCTGGTTCTGCGCATGATTCAAGTGCAATTATGATAATGGGTAGCAAACAGTATCCGAAAATATCGCCGTCCTTTGGTTTATGATCGAATTTACCTTTTATTTTCTTACACGCGCCTTTCTAAATAAGTCCGACCGTAGTTTGAATTGGTTAGACTTATCAATGTTTGTATTGTTCCAGGATCAGTTTGACAATCAGAATATATTTTGAAGTTGGTACTGTGAGAGTAGCATGAGTGTATGCTCGAAATATATATTTGTCCGATCATGCGACCCACGAAGCCCTTACAACCCCAGTTTGCTAAATCGAAGCCACATTGACTTGCTGAACTTTATAATTAAATCAAGTCAGGAAGCATAAAATTAGAATATTGTTACATATTCAATGTTCAAAAGAGTAACATTCATTTCATGTTAGCATCATCTCATCTTCAAATGCTCTATATAAACCTTTTCTATAATGCAGATAGTACATACGACCACAGGGTGTGGAGAACAGGGCTTCCCGTCCGCTCAGCCGTACTTAAGCCACACGCCGGCAGGTTAGTAGTTGGGTGGGTGACCACCAGCGAATCCCTGCTGTTGTATGTTTTTTCTTTTTTATATTGTCTTGGGCTGCTTTTCTGGGTCTGGTAGTCTTCTGGTTCCTGAGAATACTTGACGTGCTGCGCGTTCTGGGGTTCTTTGAAAAGTGGCCATCTCGCTCGGACAGAGTTAACATAGAGTATAAAATAAAAAGTGTAGATAGGGAGGGGCTATCCAGAGTGAGTTGCAGTTAAAAAATTGGAACGGCGATCATTTGTTTGTTGTTTGGAGTTGCCGGACTAGAGAACTTTAAGCGCCCTGTACAAAGGGCTATCACATCAATTTCTGTCGGTAGGAATTGATCACATTTCGGCTGACTTGACAGTGTCTATAGTCGTGGCCTAGAAACGGAGAATAAATTTGTGGATATCTCCAACAAACTTTATCGGGACCGCAGATAGAATACAATACCTGCTATTGGGTAGTATGACATCTGAGGTTGAGCGATGAAAGAAGTATTCGTTGTTCATTGTTAAATAGTGGGCATCTTGCTGTATATCATCATTTCTTCATTGACATTTGTCGCAAGCATACTACTGCTCACCACAAGAGAGAAAACCTATCAATCAACAGTGGGCTGAAAACAGGGGTAGTTATATGTAAATGTGTGTACCATAACATGGAAATATAGCGAATTCATTATCAATCTTAGATTGAATGAATATAAGCCAGGTTTGCACTATCCCTTCGCGACGCTGACATATGTATGTATCACCAAGTTCCATAAGGATCAGCAAGGCGCAATTAGACTACTACTACCGCAACATGAACTGTACTCACGATATTAGCCAGGGCTCCACTACAGTTTCTCCGGAGCATCTTCTACGCCTCAGCGAGCAGTTTGTATTACTTCTCCGGCGGAGGGCCATGTCTGTCCTTATAACGGGTTATAGGTAGACCAAACTGTCGTAACTACTTTATTCGAGTGTGGCGAAGAAGCGAATATTGTCCGAGAAGAATTTCATTATGTCTCTCTGTGGAGGCCTTGCTGTATATGAATGGAATGGTGATGAGTTTGCTTCCAGACGAAATTAACCCCATCCAACTGAGCACAGGCGGCATGCTGAGCGGTAGAGAATCAAGGGATGACCTGCACATCGGTCATTGAAAGACCTGAAACTCTCAGCCGGTGACGAAATGTGCATAATCACATTATCACAAACTTATCTTTCAGCTGAGAAAAAGAAAAGAAAAACAGAATAGCTCCTTCCTAAGACAGTCAAGAAATGGTGACATCGGAAACACTAAATTGCTCCACTTGATGAGCAAAATACAGATCAGTCCGTAGGAGAGCATTAGCTGGTACACTATGGGTTAAAGAAAAGCCTTCCAAAGTAACTGTCTCCATTTTTGAGTCACTAAGACGGATTGCGTTCTAAAGCCTATAGACAGGGTGCAGAATAATAAAACGAATATAATCCAGATCAATATATGACTGTACATAACTACTCCCACTAATAAAGCCAGAGTCATTCTGTCTTAGCGACAGTAATTGCAGTGTTAGACTCAGGTAGCCACCTTCAGGTTTGGTTTTGTAATGCCCTAGTGGGGAAGATCGTCGCGAGCTGATCTACATGAAGGGACCAGCCAAGAACCGAGAACAGTGAACAGGTCAAATTGACCGACCGCATGGGTAAGAAAATAGCACATCGCAAATGTAGATCCGGTAAGAATTTGCATTCCAGTAGCGGAGATGTAGTACCGACCTGAGGGTGGATTTCCGCAACCGTACATCGTGGATCATGAATGCTACCTGAGACATGTCTTTGGATCTACGTAACATCACTGGGGATCGAAGTCCCTTTGCCCTGGAATCTTTCATCAATCAAATACTGCGGATTGCGCCCACCACCAAGGTGGTCCCGTCTCATAAGCTCCTTCCTGGACTTAAATCTTAGTACTTATCAAGCATGGCCCGTTGGCATTCCTACTTCGCAGCCGTGCTGGGCATTACCACTGCGGCTTCTGGTCTTGTCGACGATGGAGTGGTTATCACCCCTAATCAGCAAAAAGAGGCCTATCCTGCGACCTCGAAGCCATCGAGGGGAGAACTCCCCTGGGGTAAAATGAACTTTATTCACACGACGGACACCCATGGATGGCTTGAGGGACATATGAACGAACGCAATTCCGGTGGTGACTGGGGCGATTTTGTCTCTTTCGTCAAGCGCATGCGTGCAAAGGCCGATAATCTGACAGTCGACCTTCTACTTGCCGATACTGGTATGTAACGCTCTCGCCAGGTAGAGTTCTGTACCTCGCTAACAATTACATGGTAGGCGATTTGCACGACGGCAACGGCCTCAGTGATATATCCGTCCCCAAAGGCGCGGTTTCCGATAGTATCTTCGCGAACGTGGAGTACGACTTGCTTACCATTGGCAACCATGGGGTTCAGCGCTTGGAGGAAGCAAGGAATATCCAGGCCAATATTTCGAAGATCTACGGAGACCGCTATTTGACTAGCAATGTCTATATTAAGGAAGAAGGGAAGGAGGAGGAGCCAATCGGTGTGCCATATCGATACTTCACCACGAAGCATAACACCCGAGTCATGGCTTTCGGTGTTATGTATGATGATAAGAAGAATGATCCCAATATTAAGATCGAAAATATCAGAGAGATTATGGCACGCTCGTGGTTTTCGGAGGCTATGAAAAAAGAGGTCGATCTCTATGTTCTCCTTGGGCATGGGTCACTTCGAAAGAACCCTAGAGACCCCCAGCACGACGGTGCTTTTCTGGACTTTCAACGGCAACTTCGGAATAGGCTGAATAAGGAGGGAAAGAATATTCCCATCCAACTCATCGGTGGCCACACGCATGTCCGCGACTTTCGATGCTTCGATGAACTTACCTTCGGCTTGCAATCCGGTAAATATGGAGATACAGTCGGATGGCTTGCTCTAGACAACTTTGGTATAAAGGATTGGTGGGGAGCTAAAGACCTGAAAACCGTTGCCACGCCAAAACGGAAGTGCACCACAGAAGAGTCATCGAACGTACCCCTCCTGGACCGCCGTTACTTGGATTGGAATGTTGCTACTTTTATGTACCATACCGTGGGCCCTAACGAGAACGATACAGCCAAGTTTGACACTCCTCTCGGCCGCAAGGTCACTCGTGATATCGAATTCGCTCGCCACGCCCTTAATTTGACTTTCCACCTAGGCTGTGCACATGAGACGTGGTGTTTGTGGTGTGACGAGTCTGAGGACAAACGCAACATTATGGAACTCGCGAAGCCTGCTACGCTCGAGACCGTAGTGAACGAGAAGCGTCGCACTAACCATCGAGCAGTTGTTGTAACTGGCACCACATTCCGATATGATCTCTTCCAAGGCCCCTTCACCGTTGGGGACGCTCTCACCGTTGTGCCCTACACCGACACATATCATTTCGTGGAGCTCGATTACAAAACGTACTCGGACTTGCTGAAAGCACTCCACATCACTGTCTCCCCAGTAGAGGTTGGGGGTGATGAGTCCTCGCCGGTGGTACTTTCGGAGAAGCCTAGTCAGCGCGTCATGTCCCTTCAAGCCTCAGAAGAGCCCGTTCTTACTCCCGGATACACCACCAAGGATGATTTCGGTGAGGAAGGAGACGACACCAAACATAGCGAGTTTAAAGCCATGGGCAAGAACCTGCCTACAGTTGCCGTTCAATCCTGGGATACTCTCCCGGTCCTAGACACAGAGTTCAAACTCGACTTAGTGGTCACGCACCATACGGAGAAAAAGGTTCGGAACTACTTAAAGAAAAAAGATCCCCTTCCCCTTTACATGGAGGGGTTTACTACAGGAGACATCTTGCCTGAGTATGCGAGACGCCATTGGAAAGCGAATCTACAGGATGGGAGTTGCCCAATAGGGCCGTAGACTTGGAATACTGAGGCAGTTATTCATCGAGAGCCGTATCATCGTCAAAAGTTGAGAATGTCAGTTGGATCAGTCAAGGAACGGTGCTCGAATTTCGGACCAACTATGTGCATTCGGTAGCAAAGGTTTGTGGGTTGGGATACACCGGTCTAAAGGCTTGCTCACATGAATTGAAAAGATGTTAAGTCAAGTGAATAAACATACTAAGTAAATGGTCTTTGTAACATACAACCAAATGGGGTATAATAAATGAACAAGCCATGCAAACAAACACAAGACGATGGAAATCTCAGATAGCCAGCGAGTGGTCACACACAAATAGAGTCATAACAAGGCGCAGATTCCCTCACATCCAGACAGAGAGACTGCCTTCCTGTTCCGCATTCGAAGCTGAATAAAGGATCGCAAATATGAACACCATATGGCGGCGGCGGATCAGTTTCGTCGTGAATAACTTTCCCACGGATACTCCCATCCTGCCCTAAAACCTCAGGAGTCATGTAAATATTAAACGGTATAGTTTCCATCATCTTATCGAAGATCAGCTAGGATGCGCCAAGTCTTTCATGAATTAGACTAACCCACCTTATCTATCACTTGTCCATCACAGTTCCGGAATACAGCCTCAACAACAAGCATATGCGTAATGTTGATAGCCCTCGACGCGATACTTTGCGAGCATGCTTTCAAGCTCTGAGGTAGACGGACCGTTTGGCATGCTCGGCATTCCGTTTCTAGACATGAGGTACTATCGACTTCGATTGTATCCTCATATATAGAATGCGACTTTGTCACTGTTATATTATAAATACCTTGGAGGGCTGCTTGTGCCGCCGTTGCAGCCACTTTGATCAGGTGCTTCTCGATAACCATAGTTGTGATGGTAGTAAGCTTTGCGTCTTTTCCCGGAGCCGCGAAGCAAAAGTCCAAAGAGAACGTCGAGCCAAAGGGGATATTGCAGCTTGGCATTGAGAGGCAATACTCGATACCTTGGTTTGATTGCTGCTCTATAGACTATATGCGGTGTTAGCATGTTCAATGTCCAGAAAAGGATTAGGGCAAGACAAACCGATGACAGCCTCAGTGGCGCTAGATCTGTCGCCGAGTCAGGAACGTTGTAAATCCTCACCGGTCGAGATACGATTGTATCCTGCCAAAATGGACGCCCGATGATGGCATCTACTTTGTACGTGTGATAGTCATGGCCCGGTCCGGTGATGGTTTCAGCAGTTTTAGTGGCCAGAGGGATGCGGAAAGGGAACTCGTAGTTTCCCACCGGTAGTTGGAAGGAGTTGAGTGTTTTTGACGACGCTAGAGTTTGGTATTGAGTTGTCGTGAAGTGTTCGCCATTACTTGAATTCATTAGGGCATCATGGGGACTGTCATTGCATTCAGCAAGCCGTTGATAGGGGTGTATTGTCAAAACTACATATACTTACATTTCTAACACTCCCCTAAGTCTCACTTTAATGCTTTTGATTACTGTGGGCGCTGGTAGAGAAAAGGAGAACCTTCCGGTGATTGAACTAGTCGATTCGTCTTGCTGTGTTTGGGAGATGAACACTATTGATTGGTCGAGCCTAGGTGGTAGGGTTCATGTTAGTTATGGGACATAGTGTGCTGATTAGACGGCATACTCGAGATCATAGTTTGCTTTGTCCTTGAGGAACTTGAAGAACATGATGAAAGACACTGTTAATTAACTTATACTATGGAAAGGTCCAGTTATTATACCTATTTTTTGAATATTCGCGGACTGGATCGTTGTCCGCATTCTTATACTGTGATTGTTGTTGTTGTAAAACGGATGAGAAGCGGACCTTCCCAATATGGATTCTTAACTCCGCATTCTTGAACATGCGGTGCGGTTTGCCTACAAGAGTAAGAGGCCCGATAACATAATGGAGAAGTATTGCCACGAGTTACAATTGATATGAAATCAATTAATATGCTGAATTGTTTTATTTTGTGCAACTACGTTACTAATTCATTGTCTCACCGACAAATAAGCGTCCCAGTCAAAGTACTCGCCCGAAGCACTAGGGAAGTTGACATCCGCGAAGTTTTCAAGAAATGCATCAAAAAACTCGTCTTCCGCAAATGACATGACAGGATCATTCATCTGGTTTCCAAAGTCAGAAGAATACATGGTATTGATATTCCCATGCGCGCCCCGAAGACCTTGGGCGACGCCGGAATAGGCTGTGGTGAGGTCGTCGCTTTCAGATGTGTCGCGAATAGCATGTAGGGAGTGAGTCCCGGTCTCTGTATGAGATCGAGAAAGACCGGGTATAAACCGATCTGGTTGCTCATGGGTGAGTCGTCGCTGGATACCGTCCAACGCTTGCCTCCCAAGTCGCATCATCACAGCAGCCAGCCACCACGTATCACTGAATTCTGCTAAGCGCTCGTAGAATAATTCAATATTTTGTTTTGCGACCAGCTTAGCACTGTTCAGTTTGGCTTCCTTGAACTGGATATACGTGACCGACAAGGCGAGAGAGAACGTGTATGCCGCAATCGATATCGGCAAAAGATCTGCCATTTGCGTTGAACGACACAAAGCCGTGATGCTGAGGATCGAGTGGTTCTGGCGGATCCTTGATATTTGCGAATGAGAGCGGCCCTGCAAGCCTTTTGAATGTGTTGATAATATAACGATTGCATGGTGGAACAGTTCAAGAGAGCCTTGGCTTCCGGTCAGCTATGATCTATGAGGGGTCTGGGCGAAACACTTACTGAGTATTTCGGTGTTAACGTTCCATGCGTCCGATGCCTTCACTGCATCCTCAAAGGTGAAGATCTCAGGGTCTTGTTCGGAATCTGCCCGCATCATGGGACGATAAAATTTGATCACTTCACCAAGTCGATGAGCTAGCAAAAGCCAAAGACGGAAAGGCGGTTGAAATTGTGGAACGATGTCGGTCACGTCTTGGCCAATGTCACGATCATGAAGCATAATCGGTCTTCCGTTAACAACGGCACTCCATCTATCAAGACTCCATAGACACCAGAACAATGCTTTCATGTGGATGTCCCATTCTTTTCCCGGTCTTGCAAGATGCAACCCGATGGTCTGTGCGTGATGGATCGCTTGGGTCAGATTTAGAGAACAGTCCTCCGATCCATGGGGGCCCCATTCGTGAAGAGAGATTAAGGCAAGAATTTGAATACCAAGAACCCTCTTCCGCTCTTCCCTCTTGGGCATATTTCCCACAACCTCCTGATACAGCAATGCTCCGAACCTCTCATGCGATAGCAACGACTGATCGGAACCAAGGCGCAAGAAAGACACCGCACGTCGGTCCTTAGAGGCAACCAGGCAGATTGATTGGAGAAGAGGCAGAGGAATCGTGTCATTTGAAAATTCCGATCGGACTAGGTCCTCATTGAGCATGGGCAAGACCGGGTGTATTCGGTGAAAGTATAGATCAACTAGTACCTCTTGACTGGCTCTCGGAGGGAGAATCCCATTTATTGACCGACCGAGGACTCCCTCCAGTGTGGGTGGGGATCGAGATTTGTTCGACTGCGAGGCGATGATTTCATCTGACAACCACGCTCCCACATTCCCTCTGCGAAGATGATGTCGCTGATTTCTTGAATCAGGATTTTCCAGCATTGTTAGGACTGGGTTCGTATTGCCAACAAATGGATGGACATCTGACTCCTTTCCCTCCGCATTGTCTCCGAGTTCTGATGCGCTCGGGCGACGGGGCGCAATCTGCTGCTGTTCTTCAACAGTTGGAGACGGCTGCTCCGCTCTTCCCCGGGCACAAGGGGAAGGATTTGAAAGCGCCCCATGCTGCGATCGGGCATCATCAGTTTGCCCCTGACGCCGGGGCGTGGATCGGTGTTCCGATGTCGTGTGAAGACATCGTTTCTGAATTGGTCAGTCTGACCGACCTTCTCAGTTCTTGGGAAGCTGCACCTTTCTCTGCCGACACGGACTACATGCTCGACGTGAGTGCTCTCTCTTGATATTTTTCCCGTCTTGTCCGATTAAAAATGTTAGCTCCATTGGTTGACAGATGTGATGACGCATTCAGGAGAGAATTGAACTGAGTTCCACATGACACTTGGCTGAGTCACCGTGTCGCCATCTTGTGTGTGCCTCAGGCATAATATCCCATTGACATATGTCTGCGAGACATGGCTCGTGAAAATTCATTGTAGGTCTAACCTTCAAACAAAGGCCAACAAGAGGATAATCAGAAAGAAGTTATAATAAAAATTATTAAAATAGAAACAACTTCCGACTCAAGAACTAACTGCTTGCTTCGGTCGCGTAGACCATTCCGACGGCGGGTCGGAGTTAGGCGGTGTTACTATATTAGGAAAGTCCGCATGTCAGTGTGCCTTGCGGCCCTAAGACCATCGTAGGTCTTACATATTAATCAGATTGAGTATTCAGCACCAATGTAATTTTAGAATGCGAGTTTCCGGGATTCTGAATGGTTCAGTATGCTATCTAATATTGAAGCGGATAGGGTTATAGTTTCAAAAACTTTGGTATTGAACCAAGCAGTAGGCGCAACTCCTTCTGCCGTCTAATGTCAGGAACTTGAGTCAAATGATAATTTAATCTCGATTATCTGTACTGGCGATCATCGCCCGGTATCCCTGTCTTTTGGTTATGTCGTGGTGTGTAAAACAAGAACTCAATTATGTCTCCGACTCCAAGTGTAAATCGCAAATGCACTCAGCGTTATCGCCAACGTCGTTGTATAGCAGAAGCTGTGCTGACGGTATGACGCCGTGACCCGCTGGATCATTGATAGCAAGTTGCTGGACGGCCGCAGTATCTCATCTGGCTCGTTCTCAATTTCGGCGTTTTCCAGCTCTTGACACAGATCGAGAGCAGTGTTGATTGCGCTCTCAGTCCAACATTCGTCAATGATCAAACCAAGCCAGACACCCTGCGTACTAGGAAGATCCTCCCTTCGAGGCCATCTACCTCGACTTAGTTTAGGGGGGATGTCTTTGAAGATATCAAACTCACATTTCCCCAACAACGATCTCGTACATCACAGACCCCAGCTGCCCAATATCTGTGCGTATAGAACAACCTCCAAAGTCAGCCTTTTCCATACACGTATCGAGAGGCGGTGCAATGGACTCAGTGAAGTCACAGAATTTGATTGATAAACCAGAGTCGAGCAGGAAGTTGCGGCTGGCAATATCTGCCACAATAACTCGTCGCTCGTGGATATATGCAAGCGTGCGAGCCATTGCCCGCAGCCAAGAAAGTTGGAGATGTTTCGGCGGCCTATTCTGCCTCAAATAGGAACGTAGGTCCCCGTTTTCCATCACGCGGAGTGTAGTGGCTGTCTCAGAGAAACTTAGGAAAGGAACAACGCCATCACACTTTCCCAGGCACGTATATATGGATTGTTCGTGTTGGAGGGATTCGATATTCGCTTTAACTTCTTCATCGCTGCTTGTGCTCCACTTGAGAGATAGCTCGATGGCAAGTTCCCCTTGACGGACTACCAAACCTGTTCTTCCAATGCCGAGAATCTGCTCCTGAGAGATAGAACCGACTCATCTGGCGCTGTGGACAGCACAGTGAAACCCTCCAATACTCGCTTTTCCTCGTGCGGCTTTAGACCACCGCGCCGTTGGATTTTGCTAAAGGTCTTTTTAAGATTAATGAGGGCATCCGGCAAGGATAACTCTCTGTTCCTAGAGGTTATATCCCAGAATCGCCGTCACTATAATGACTATATATAATGACACTACAAGCAAACTGACAGAAGGTTGTAAGGGTACTGTCGAGGAGATGTAAGGCAATCGTCCTTTGTCTGCGATGAAAGTGCAGGGAAACAGGCTGATGCCAGAGCGCTACAGTTGCGCTTTGACGCTTAACCTCACCTGAAAAAATATCTTGAGCTGCCAATCAGCATTCTTCTTTGGGGAAAGAACGGCATAAGATTGAACTGTATACCACTTGAGGAACACTGGAAGAATGTGACCTTGGCTGGATACAGAAGGACAGACTGTTCCGCAACAACTGAGATAGGTTTGTGGGAAATGGCGTCCAGTACATCCTAACGTTGTGCAATCGCAGTGTGGAGACATAAATACTTGCAGGTCAGGACCTTCCAGTTCATGGCCTGAACACACTCTTTAATACCATATATGTTCAGTGGAAGTCATTCCCCAGGACACTCCATCACTGACTGAAGACTTCTATTGAAAGGGTGATGTATTAACTCTTTAATTATTATAAATTTATATAATTTACTAAGATTTATACTAGAAAGGTACAGCGACATTCATCGGCAATGTAGCATGCTCACAGTCTACGAATCCATGGAAACAGGCAAAGTCTAGACATCAGCGACATATCTATCTTTAACCCCTGTACTGTGTTGCTTAAAAAAGGCGACCTTTTGGACAAAGTACACCGTCCGTTCGGCACCTTTGTACCGACGGCTATATCTGTGGATGTGTAAGTTAGGTAGTAGTGAGTAGAGGATATGAGTACATGCAGTGTTACACCCCACTGATTATGGAAATAACTCAGGAGAACTTCCAGTCGCTCTACTCGAGAAAAGCTAGACATGTAAATGGCATGGAAAAGAATGAATCAATACATCCCCCAAGCGAGACCTACCCAAAATCGCCAGGGATAGCGGGCTCCAACCGCTGCTTTCGCCGTTCACATTATGAGAGCTTATTGGGGTCCGCACATCTCCAGGTTCGAATCTACTGTGAAGAACCGCCAAATCCTATGGTCATCATCATTGCTGTCACATTACATTACGAGTTTGGTCTCCGGGCTGAAATTGGTGAGGCATCAATGTGTGAAGTTGACTTGGTCGGGGCACAAATGACCGGAAAAGATGCGGAAAGATGAACAAGTGATTATAATGGTATCTTGGAGGTTGATGGTAGTATAATTGGTACACTAAAGATCGGTGTATTCCACACCATTGAGGTGTGGTAAAATCCTGTTGACTTTGAATGAACGTTAGTGGTAATGTTTAGAAAGTGAATATGAACATGACAAGCTTGCTGGATAGACCGGAAACTATACTATGATAACAGACATCATCACACAATGGTACAAGAAATTGATTCATGAAACGAGGCGAAAAAAAAAGCTTAAGCAATTTATAAGGAGACAAACTTAGAAGATAGGGCATTGCGGCCGTGCAAGTGCGATGTTATCAGAGAGAAGGAGATAAAAGAATGATTACAAACAAAATGTCAATTGCTTGTTCTGGATCACACAATAACCCGTTAGTTGAAAACTAGTACATTGCAGCAGCTTGCCACAAAGTCAGAATGAAAGTGGTAACCCTAGGATAGAAGGGGCACCGGAGGACGGAACGAGAACCTCACCAAGTCCCGAGAGCACTGACAGGGTGGGGCGGTATTTGACATTTACTTACCCCGAGCGAAGTGGACACTTCCGAACATATGGGCCTCGGTGCTAGTTCATTTGTATTTTACTGTGATCAGAACCAGGATCCACTAGCAATCATGGAGTACCTTGGTACCTTGTAAGCGGACAACTCAAGTCCTTCTCTAGCCGCCATATTATCGAAATTGAGCAATGCCACTAAGAGCCTAAGACATGCATACTTGGCAGAATCTTCTATTATCTATATTTGATCAAGTCTCAGCGGGGAAATCGATGGTCTATTCAACTCGATATTATGAATGAACATAATCCACTACAAAGGCAAAGTGGAACATCTCCGCATTGCATACAGGTTTGTTGCTTTGAAGGTTATTCTACTCCACTACTAATTACGGAGTAGTTGGTGGGCATAGAAATATTCAGAAGTCAGTGGACTTATGTCGATACCGTGAATTACAAGGTCAAAAATCAAGGGACCAAGTTTACACGCACTAGCCAATCGGAACTCGACCAATTGTGCCAAGAATGTCCGATGTTACTCTCCCGCATACAACTAGTCCCGATTTAGATATGCATATTTATGCTGGGACTGCGCCACAGACTCTTGTTCATAAATGAGCATACTGAGTAACTTTTAATTCAAGGCTTGTATTTGAGGATCTCTAGTGAAAGAATTGTATGCTTTACTTTCTATGTTTTATTCTACATTATTTAATTTCTTTTGGAAGAAGTCGTTGGTGTGGAATTATAATGACATGAATTTCATGATTACATGCTATATGAAAAGTGTCGAGTCGTGTCATATGACAATTAGGTAATGTAACTATATAACATCACTCTTATGAAGAGGGTGAGCAGAATATAATCAATCAAGGAAATTAGGCACGTGGGGAAATGATTCCAGTCCGTGTGTACAGCAGATGATTTACAGGTTCTTTTCGCCCTTTCAACCAATGAGTGACGGAGCGGTCATACTAGTTGGATGACGTTAGATTTTAGCTCTATGTTGCTATGATGAAGAATAGATTAATTCAACCCAGGGTCTTCCGTTGAAGATTCGCAGAAAGAATGAGGCGGAATTGGAGGAACCTGAGTGAACGATGGCCATAAGCAGTGGCGGAGCTTTCACCCTCAACGGCAACAGGCCATGTTAGAGCCGATTCTTCATCCACTATTACGAAGTGCATGTTCATGGGTATTTGTTTGAGACATCTTCAGTTCACTACAACTAGGGAGGTTGTTGATACGCTGAATTTCAAGGTAGACTAAGTGCCAAAGTAGGGTTTTGATCAATATGAATTGGTCACTTCTACGCAATTCTCAATGAAAAGAAGCGTAGAAAGCCAGTGATAGTACTGGTAATCATACAGGTGATACGGTCTCATGGAATCGACATTGAAGACCGTGCTACATCAGCAAATCTACCGGTAACTACCAATTCAACAACGGATCTAACCAAAGTTGAAGATTCTGGAAACAAGTATAGAGCTAGCCAACAGTATACATTTCAGTAAACTATCTGAGAGATAATGAGGGACAATTGACACATTTCAGGACATAGTAGTGAAATGAACCCCAAGCAAAAGAAGCCAGCCATTTGGCGGATGTTGAATCGTCCCAACGGCTGTCTCCAACCACCCTTTTCATTGGACCTCTATACTGCGGCATGTTAGTCGATTTGTAGAGTTTAAGTGGGAACCTTTCAACATACCACTTGTCCGATTGTGTGTTTTTAATTTAGCAAACGGCACCGCCGTCGTTGCCACCGTGGCAAGTGCCGCTGCCACAGTCACGGATCTCAGTCCACTTGCCTCCACGGCACTCAACCTTTTTACAGAAAGACCCGTTAGCACGACAAGGTCTAATATGCCAACAAGGGAATGTTCACTTACAACGCCAGTGCGGTCACAGCCGCAGAAGTGTCTGTTTCCGTTGGAGGCCTTGCAACCACTGTTGGTACGTCTCTGGTCACCACCGTAACCGGCACCGCAGGTGTCCTGGATCTCGAACTCTCCGGCAGGAACTGCGGAAGCGCTGACGGCGACAGCGGCCATAAGGGTGTAGAGGATAGCGGTGACCTTCATTTTGAAAGAGGTATTGGGAATTGAAAAGATAAGTTTTGATTGAGATTGTGTCTGTGAATTGAGTGTTTGATGTCTGAGGATATTGGACTTTTGGGGGGGGATATGTCGACGTATTTATACCTTTTGGATAGACAGATCAACTGATTCTTGAGATTTACCCCCCCGGTATAAGCGAAGGCTGTACACAGCTTCGTTACGAGGCTGTACCTTTGCTCCAGCACAATCTACATAACATCACCTTCACATCACCCGCAACATCGACGTCTTGCTTACGGGCCGGATCAGTTCCATCTGCTACTTTCGACAGAGGATTGGCTGCCTCGTGTATAGATTCACTCCACGGAGCAGCTCTGAGCCTGTTGTTGCACATTAGCGTCATGCAAAATGCTCGGCGCAGTGTTGAAATGAATCAAATGATGCATGCGAGGTACGCCTAATATCTGTGAGAGGTTACAGCCTTACACTGTATAACTTGCTGTGCTTACTACATGGAAAGGGAAAGGAGCCCTTGCAGTAGCGCGAGTTCATTGTCTACCACTCAATCAACTTAGTTGCCTGCTAAAGATCCTCAAGGTAGGGTGGAACGTGAAACCAATGATATGATTCTGCCTGATTGCGATAGTTCAGACTGTCGACATACATTATAGAATATGCTAATATGAGGGGGTTCCCTCGCTTGGAATAGAGCTATTCAGTCCTTTCTAACAGTGGTTTATCAAGGTTGATGAGCAGTAACTCAAGCTAATCTATTACAAGCCAGTGTTTGCCCGCCTACAAATGCCACACCAGACCAATAGTCCATAGATCCGAGTGCGACTACGGGTCAATGTGGAATTCCTATACAGCCTCTTGAAACTGTCTTTTCCGTATTACATGATTTGTCTTAGCTGAGGTCCATCTTCTGTGATAGGTGAACTATTTCATTTCCAGGATGCAGTCAGCTTTTGATACGAACTTTCATTAACCAAAGGTCTCTGCAATTCCGGATATGGCAGGGGAGCCGTACAGATCCCTGATATGGGCTCACGTGTTTCGGGCATACCATTGCCAGTCCAGACTATTTTGATAGACTAACGAATCTTCTCCAGATATACTAGCTTTTATAAGTATGCTGAAAATATTTACTAGATAACTATTTGATTTGATTTACAACGTGGAACATCAATATTTTTACTGTATATGCGGAATATCGGAAGTCAAGGCACGGTACGTCCCGCATTATGTGCATATACACTATGTAGGGTATAAAGCCGGCGTAGACCCGAGAGGCCTGGACACCACCGTTTACGGTACAGTAACACAGAAACACCGAGAGGATGTCAATCCTTGCGTTTATTTCTTGGTTACCTTTTTTTCCTGTATGATAAAAGTGGCTTGTGATCGGCATAGAAAGACCCCATTCAGGGTGTAAATGCCGCCCCAAAAACCTTTTTTCGGGGGTTGTCCAAATCCGGTAGGGTTTCAGGACAGAGGTGGCGTTCTTAGGATCCCCTGTGGATCAAACATAGCCAATGGCTTGGCTTGCTTGGTCTAATGTTCGAACCAGATTCAATCAATCATAGCGTCATACGATATTTTGGTTTCGGTAAATCCCGACATCATGCTTCCGCGGGGGGAAGATCGTTCGTGTTGCTTGCTGCCAAGCTGGGCTTACTCAGTGGAGAACATAAATGTTCTTTGTGACGTACAACTATTGGCTTTGTTTATTGTTCATGACCCCTGTTCACAACCCTGGTCCGGGGACTTGAGGATAAGTGTTCATTTGTGAGTAAATTTGGATTGGACAGATGTGCCCTTTTTTGGGGGCTACTGGCTAGTGTGCCCTAGTGTTGCTAGCAGGTTTGGAAACCCCTTCACATTTTTCATGGATACGCTAGTGACCGAAACAAAGAGTGTGATAGGGATTTCATAGTTAAAACACTTGGCACAAAATGAAAAGAGATGAAAAATGTGATGACAAAAAAAAAGGCGTCTTCTCCAGAAAATCCTTCAACACTTGATTGTGACCCCCGTAGTGGCCAAGCCTAGACCAAATGCTTTTCATCGATAATAGAAACTGTAATAGCATCTGACTCTGAAATGGGCAAGGCGATTGCTTGACGACGTTGCCTTGTTGTCAATGCTTTTACACCGCACAAAATGAGAATAAAGATGACAAGCAGTAGTATCAGCTGGCATGGACAAGGCTTTCCAACAGCATCCGTGATAGTTCCCTTTAGTGAAGCATACGGTCTCGTGCGCAGACCACTTAGTACCTCGCCATGCGATCGGTTCATCTGCGGAGCCGCAGACTCTGGGCCTGTTGAGCGAGCATTATCAACGCTTTTACGCGGACTGTTGTTTAAAACGCGATGAAACACTAGATTTCGGTCCTCCGCTGCGGGAGTCGGCGGATGATATTGTGGATCTTTTGCGGGGCGGTAGTCTTTGTCGCTCCGTTCAAGCCATCGCTCGTAGTCGGTCGCCAGTCGCGATTGTTGTAAGAATTGTGAGGTTTTGGCGAGTACTCCGGCCATTCTGATGTCCACGGGGCACGAGTAGCTAATTTCAGGTATATGTGGCTGAACTCGGTGTGTTTCAAAGCCAATTTGGGAGTTAAATTTGGCGTACAAGCGCTTTAATCTTTGTACTCGTGAAGTGTAATTGAGATGAGTACCCTAGTGGATCAATCCAGGTGAAGAAATATAATGATAACTTCAGAAACCTGTCCAACACCGCATAAAATCAGAGATCAAAATTCAAATACAGAGTGGAAACTGACCAAAAGATAGTTATTATACCAGTGGAACAAGCTGGCACCAATCAACCCTTTTTAGGGAGGATATTTTCATCATTAGTCCCAGCACTAACAGTCGTGGTGTTTGGGGCTTATACTCTTGGCGCAAAGGCGAGTTGAAGGGCCCTTAAATTTCCAAGCTAAAGCCAGGGTCCAGGGTCTAAAACCACGCTTGTACTGCACTATCCGTACTACAATAGTATCCTGTCATCCCGGCGCATTAGATCACCCGATGATTCGTCTTTTTTTGGTGGTTCATGGGGGCCAAAGGTATTATGCGGTTGTCCGCACAAGACAAATTGTAGTAAAATTTAAGCCTGACAATGAATGCCCAGTGTTACACCCGTCTTTTCATTCTGTTTTATCTTTTCACTAGATTGCAGTATGATATGCATTTTAAGGTACATCTTAATTAATGATATACTACAAGTTCAATACAGTGACCATTACAATGATATTAATAATTGTAGACTCAGGAGATCAAACATTTACACAGTATTATTTATATCCATAACTAATTTATTCATATTTGTACAGCCGATGTAGTGTATGTGCCACACTATTGAAAAGCCCCCATGTCTGCGTTAAAAAAGCCCTCCATTTCTTGCGTGATATTGCGCATAAACACATTGACATCCGGATCGGAAACCGGTCGCCACCACTTCTGGTGGAGCGACTTGAAGTTTTTCAGATCGTCCGTGGTCGCCGAGAGCGGCTTGTGATTCCATCCCGTCCCCAGCTCTTGCCATGGCATTCGGCCGTCTGCTCGGTGAGCCAGATTGAGGAGGTTTTGTTCGGGATAGGATGCGTCGAACCGATCGGGGGTATCGAGAAGGGAGACATAGTAGTCGAACAGCGTTTGCGAGGGCGAAAGGACGAGAAAGCCCGCATTGACATAATTACCCGCTGCATAGAACTCTTTCCCGGGGACGGGAGGTAGGGCTTCTTCTACCCATCGGTCATGAAGTCCGGAGAGGAGGTAGGTTTCGGGTAGGGCTTGAGACAGGTTACTGCTGACGCCCTCGCGGGGAGGTAAAAGCGGTTGGAGGGCCGTAGAGGAGTCTTCGAATATGTCATCTAAGGGTTCGAGGACGATGGTATCGGCGTCTAAAAAGGCGATCTTCTCGTAGTCGGTGGCTTTCCACAGATTCAGCTTGGCGAGGACATTGGTCCAGCGACTCCATTTGGGGTGAATCCACTCGCGCTCAAGGTTCTCGGCTAGAATGACAGTCGCGCCCTCCCTTGTGAGAGTATCTCGTTGTGCTTGGGGTACATCTTTAGTCACCAGGACGAGAAAGGGGATATGGCCTCGGCGGGGCTTGGTTTGGGGACTGTAAAGCAGTTGGTAGGTGAGCAGGCGTGCCGCGGTGAAGTAGGCATCTTTGACGTCTGATTCAGTGTCGCCCTCTCCAGTAATGATGGTGGCGAAGGCATATTTCGGGCGTGGGGTCACTTCCGCAGGCTCCTTAGCGGCCGGCAAGGTCTCCGTCGCACTAGGTGAACTTGATGGCTGGTCTTGAACAACGGTCGGAGTGGTGGGCGTAATGGCAATCGGCTGAGAAAACAATGGTATTCCTTGCCCGAGGATAAGCAGTAATGAAACGCTAGCAACAAGGCCTACGAGTTTCGAGAATCGGGACAACGGCTTCCATCCCCACGAGATAGGCATGATGAGGAAGTGTTCAACTAATCCAGGGTCTCAAAATTATTTGACCGGGAATGGGGGGAACGGACTATACTGGGATTGAGCAGGAGTCACAAAACTAGCCAAGAAAAGAGGCTGTGCGATTAAGTTACATTCGGATAAAGTACAAAAAAGGGCAAAGTCTATGTAATGTCTTATATGCACGAATCAACTGTGCTGGACTGGCTTAGTCTGAACCCCACTCAATCTTACATGACCCATTCTCTTAGCTGCCAAAAGTCCTGTTTAATTCCAAAGCCCTTATCTTGAAATTTTACGATCGGTATCGTGGAGCAGCACTAATGGTATTTGTGACTTCACTGTGGAGTGATCGTGGGTCGAATCCTAAGGACTAGTTCGGGAGAAGAATTCCCGGCCCTCCGTAGCTTCATTTTCAAGTCACTTCATGTGTTGAGATAATGGGTTATTATCCTTATTTCATCTAAAGTCTCGTATACTGTTTTATATCCGGTAACCGCTGGTTGAATGAATAAAACTAACCACATAAGTTATGCGTCAATCGGCCACACCTCCTCATGTCTTATATGATAGGGCATGTCTATCTACCATCTATTTACAATTGCTATGGAATGTCAAGAGTTGTATGAAGGATCTTTCATTCCTCCCATTGTTTCCCAGAATACGAAATACCACCCCTCTGGTGATTTCGTTTTCGAAGTACTTTGCGTGATTTCAGGACGAGTATAAGGAACAAGGCTGACAAGACAATACTGCATACTGCCCAGTAGCCTGTAAACATTGATGGATACACCGCATTGCTCGAGCCATCGTTGTCGCTGTCATCATCCTTGAGGCCTTGCATATTTGGTCCATATACCGGGTGATCTCCTGGTGTGTAGTGCTCATTCTGACCGCGAAGCCATCGTTCATAATCGGTTTCCGGTCGAGAGCGCCTCTCTAGTGATTCCGAGGCCTTTTGCATTCTTTGTATATCAACGGTTCGCACCTGAATGACGATGGGTTAGTGCAGTGGTAGATGTCAAGGGAGTAGAGAATCCTCACCCTCAACAGCAGGAATTAAAGCAGATCAAAATCTACGATCAACTATTTTCAGAGGATATAAAGAGCTAGTAGTTGACTTTCACACAAGGAATTGTTGTGGACGGTGTGGCTTTTCTTGGTTTGCTTGAATCAATCAGTTGTGGAAGGTCTTAGCGTCCGGGGAACTGAGCCTAACCCCCAATTTACCCAAACCCCTCGCCAAACCACAGACCTTTCTCAACGAAGACGGTCAAGACTAAAGAACCAGTAGCCTCAAAGCTAAAGGTGGCATGCTTTGTCTGAGCCACGGCTAGTCATGCTCTTATAGGTGAAAACTCAAGATCCCTGTCAAATACGATGGCCGCAGCCCACCAATTTATGGTAAGAAAATTGTGCATAATTTCTTTTTTCTCATTGATGATCTGCGCTTGTCCCGTGCTTGTGATACTTTTCTACTAGTCTAGTACTAGGAAGGAATCCTGATAATTCTGTCCAAGGGTTTAGACAGGTAAATGAAAGTGGCTTACGAAGCATCATGACTCGACGGAGATTTCGGTGATAGTTATCATGTGCAGCCTTTTGTCCAGGAGTGAGATCGACAGCAGCCATCGTACTTTCGTCATAAGGCCTACATCTCTGACCGTCCTATCTCATTGTGGGGGGCTTATACCGTCCCCATGTCATGGGCCGGAATGAGAGGGAAACGAGCCTGCAGGGCAGGGGTATTGAATCACCAGTGGAGCACATAGAGAGCGAATGGGAACAGAATAAACAAGAGGAGTATTTGTTGGAGGACACACCATGCATCCTTTTAGATTGCTGACGTATGCAGCACAGCTGGATGATTGAAACAACTAATAAATATTATCTAACAGCTACTGAAGGTGATGGAAAAGTATCGGGGGCCTGATTGACTGAATAGGTCATACATTAGTCCGTGAACATACGCGTCTATAGACACATCAAGGCTTAGTGCCACGAGGACGGGTAAGCTTGTTTCTAGTGGAATAGAATTCTAGTGCTGAGTTGGCAGGCAGTCTTTTGATCCAGGGGAAAAGAGTTCAACTGATACATAGTATCAATACGCAAGTACACAGAATATATGTCTTTAAGGCTTCAGAAATACCGCTATAAATACGCGTGGATGTAATATGGAATACTCGGATTGCTATTTTGAATCATGGCAATGGAAGTATCGAGACAGCAGAACCCACATTCATCATTGATAGACACACCCAGCCCTAGTATTCCCCCCTTTCCCACCAACATTCAGTGAAAGATGTAGACAGATGGAATTACGTTTTGCGCTGGTTTGTTTCGTGATAATGCATTCGCGCAGGGTTGCCTACCTCACCCGAGTTAAGAAGCAGAAAGGATTATATTCAGATTCTACTACTTGAAACCATGGTGTCAAAGATACCTAGTCCACAATGATCCTTGACATTTGTTCCAAAATCGGCCGCATTGCCTGCTCCTCATCGGTTTCATCCGTTCTAATTTCGACTGCAGTTGATCAACTGGAAGTTAATCCGCTCTCACGCGACACCGAGCCCTAGCCTCCAACTCTCCATCTCTCCCCTTCAACCTCAACTGCCTGAACTACCACCAAACCTCTGACTTTAGCCTCGTTGCCTCCATTGAAATATTCTTTCGTGCGAGTGCCATGTGAGTGTGATTGAATATCGTGCGCTTTCCTGGGGGCACACAAGTCCATTAATTAAACCTTGGAACAGTTGGCGGAGAGAGAAGAGGAAAACGCCGATAACGACCATAATACCCATTTAAACAATATGGTGTTCTGGGTATCCATTCTTGACTTTCCCTCACCTCTTCTTAGTAGGCTATCGGGAGTTAATTCTACTGAGTCTGTTGCCCATCGCACACGATTCCGGGTTCGAGTGGGTTATTTATTCAGGCCCCGCTCGGTATAAATAAATTAACCGGGTACATGGCTCTTGCGCAGGTCTACGGTTGATCCATGAATCGGGCATATCGTAGAACTAAACATGCAGAGAAGTTACAGTAACCAAGTATAAGAGCAAATATACAACGATAAGTGTTGTCGCACCGGCTACTGTTGTAAGTTCGCCCATCTTTTAATGAACGCTATGTTATGTCAATTTAATTACAGCGAAGACATTCGATGCCATCTTGCAACAATTATATACATTGTAATGGCAGGAACAGTAATTGAAGTTGACGCCTTATCAATGTACCAAATAGGGTTACCTGTGATTCATCCATGGCTTGAAGATCATAATAACTCCACCATTTTATGCCATGAGACGAGTCACTGAGAGTGCCTGAAGCCACCCGAGAGTAAGAATGTCGAAACCCAAGCTTTGGCCTTGGTTTTCAACTCATGGTTATGTTATGTTCTATTGTGATTCCCGGTTATAGCTGCCATGGTGGACCCGAGAAACTGATAAACATAGGAGAGTGGGTTATTCCAGCTTTGGGCCACGCCCGGCTCACCGTCACCTTCCACGACCCTTGCATTGACAATCTCAAACACCGGAACCTCCACCAAGCGGGACATAATGTGGTGAAGCGTCGGGAGCTCTTCATGATCCAAAGCATCAATGTTAATACTTGCCTTTGTCGCCGTATACACCTTGAGTGATCGTGCCGTCGGCACGGCTTTGAGAAAGGGGTCGAAGATGGCATGTTCCCCTGAAGGAATGCCCTTACTAGGCTGGACACTATTAGGAGGGTATTTATATGTGAGGATATCCGTATCAGTGTCCCCGATAGGAGATCCGGATGTGGTCGATGGATCCGTTTCCACCAGGTCCTCGAGCAGAAAGTCTCCCCATTGGGCGCCTTCCCATCCGGTGCGGATGCGATATGAATCCGATCGACGGGACACGTCTATCGAGGAGTAGAACTTGGGAAGACCGGCCTCCTCCCGGTTAGAGAGAGCAGGGTCCGTCGAGGACTCAAATAGCACGGGAAGGTAGGCGCCCTTGATCACCGAGCCATCATCTTTGACGTACTCCACTCCGTGCACATATAGACCAAAGTGCTTGTATCTCGAGTCACCTAACCCTTCCACATTATTCAACGTTGTCTGGGAAAAGGATGCGTAAGCGATGGTGTTCGGAGCGGAGAACCGCCAACCTTTTTGGCTCGGCGGGAAGAGATTCTGCAACACTGTCCGCGAGGTCTTGAATTTGATCGAGGCTGTTGTGAATGTAGGGGTGGGATCATTGCGGGAAACGTCGGGATGGGTTTGCCGTGAGGTGGGAACGGGGCCAAAGGCGATGGGCATATGCCAGGAGGCGTTTGAGGTACGATTCCACATCCACTCGCGTAGGCGCTGCGTCGAGTTGTCCCACTCATCGTGGCCAAAGTTGAAGTTGGTAAAACTGTAGACTGTAGATGAATAGGTTAGTCTTGCTTTTCCACGGGTCGTTATAGAATATTCTATTCACTTACTGTCCAGCGGCTTATCGTCTCTGCGATCCTCACCAATGAGGCGCGAGAATGTTTGGACGCGCGTCGCACGCTCATGGCGGATGTCATTGTAGAGCTTAAGCCGCTCCGGTACTTCGGTGACAGGCGTTCCTGGAGACAGAACAACTGCCAGCGAGATCGCATCCTCGATAGCGATAGCACCTCCCTGGCCTTGGTGCGGCAGGAACGGATGGGCCGCATCGCCAAGCAGAGCCAACCGGCGGTGATGCCATTGCGGAACAACATCCAAGTCTAGGAGCTTCCAGACTTTGACAGTCTTGGGGTTGGCCTTTTGCAAGAGACGAAGAACGGTTGGATCGAAGGCTTTGTATATGTGCAGCATCTTGTCCAGGTTACCCTGCTGGCCCCAAGTGTCACCGGTATCTGCGGCGGACTCGTTCTCCGGATGAATCAAGACAAAGTTCAGCATTGTATTGTGAGAAGTGGGATACATGATAATGCGCCGGTCCGTGCCGAACCACATGGAGAGCTCTCCCGAATGCTGAACCAGCTTTGCCGTAATCGGATCACTGACAGCTGCCTTTTTGGATACTAAGAATCGAAACGCGCTTTTCCCCCGACACGCTGCTGTCATTTGGCCCCCGGGCAGCACATGTCGGGTAACAGAGTGGACTCCATCGGCGCCGAGGACGACGTCTCCTTGAAACTGGGTGCCATCCTCGAGTGTGACAGTTGCTGCTTTGGCGTCCACTCGCGCAATGCGAGCAGCTGTTCGAAGCGGAATTGCGCCATGTCGCTCTGTGGGACTCGTCGCGACTCTCTTCAGGTTATTATGAAGATCAACCCTATGGGCCAGAAGCCAGGGATGAAGCCACCTCTTGTTCGACTCTGTAAGGTCCATCTCCCGTTGCACCTCCCCTGCCGCGCTATACTCTGTGAGCTGAACACATAGGTCAGCAAACGCCTTTACAGGTACTGGGCAATGAAGGTGAGATGTACTCGTTCCATGGGATTGGCGCCAAACTCCTCTGCAAAGATCCCCAAGCGCCGGAGAAGGCCATTTGCATTAGGGGCCAGATGGATAGCTGCCCCCGTCTCGGTCGCTAGACGTGATTGCTCGAATATTTCGATGTCGTGGCCCTGGTTTCGTAGTGCAATAGCGGCAGTTAGTCCCCCAATGCCGGCACCGACGATCAGAACCTTGAGGGGTCTCGCTTCGCCAGAGGTATGGGTGACGGTTTCATTCATGTATGGCATCGTGGCATTTGAAGCACGATAGATCAACAGTGAACTGTAGTGTTACATGCAGCTTGAGCATTGAATGCGATCTTAGGTAGCCCCGTAAGACGGAATAAATGTCTGTTCCTTTCCCTTTTCATTTGGCTCCGGTTGGCGTTGTAAGCCCCCGAGGTTGGTTTACCCTATCCTGAGTCCGGGCGTGGAGGTTGTCGGGACCACATCTGCCGAAGTGTATCAACTTTGGTTGATCAGAGATCAGATGCTCTGGATATACATGGAAAGGGATCTGGGTGATGATTACCCGAGGCAGTTTTGTCGTCCAGTAGCTTACGTATCACGGGTATGGAGATTCTACAGCTGGCTTTAAGGGCATTAGGAATGGTTGTTTTCATTGTCAACCAGGGTTAAAGCTGATATGATATCTCATAGCTTGCAGATGGATCTATGTTTGATACAATAGTATTCTCTGCAGACTAGAAAGAAATGCAGGAACTTAACGTAGCTAACTTGGTTGCATACAGTTTGTAACCGAACTTCAAACAAGGTGGAATGTGGAGCCGAAGGCGACCCGATGCTGTCCCTCGGTATGTGGGGATAGTGTACCAAGGATAGAAAGTTTGGAAGGAGCCGAAATCTGACACAGGCTACAGAACTGTCACTGTAGAATTGTGTTCTTTGATTATGCGTATCTATAGTTTCCGAATTTCGATAGACTCGCCATTGCATCTCGCCCTCAATAGATGAATTGCGACTCTCGGGGACGAAACTGGACCTTCAACCTAATATACCTGTGCGCCTAGAAGGCTATATTATATTACATGATGTCTAGTATCGTGGTGATAAGGTTATCGCTCCCTAGGAGTGGTATACTGACGCTGAAACGGAGCGTACAAGCTGCGCAGAGAACCACTTTGAAGTTGCGATGAATGACCGTTTAACTGATTCACCCGTACATTCATCTAAAATAGCTATAGTCTTCTGTTAGACATGAACGGTGAGTGCAAGCGTATTGAATTTCTGCCCGCCAGGGTAATGGTTCTAGCCCTAAGCGCTGCGTAAGGCATGTATCCACGGACATGGGGCCTATTATCCGTCACAGTAATGTTGTCTGGATAGCTACCCCAACTTAAAAAGCCCTTGACTTGGTTCTGAGCGGATTGAAAAAGACAAATGACAATAGACTCCGAATTGTGTATTGTCTCCTGGAATCTGGGGAGTCGGAAAATAGCGACCGACCTTCCTAATGAGGATAATAGCCAGCTATCTATTTTCGCACTTTTCTACTTCCCCACTTCAATTATGGCCCGAATCTTCAAAACTTTTTAATCATTGAAGTAACCAATGATATTTGATATCATATGACGAAAGGTTTGATCCTTATCGCATGCGGGAAAAAAGCTTAGCATACCGGGTGCAGATCCTTAACAATAGTGTCTACCAACAGACAAGGAATTCTTCGCCCGCTGCTGTATGTAGAATTATCATATTTTCTCTGATTGAGAAGATTGTTTTCACGAGCTCGACACGCTACATCCGAGCTTCGGACTTCTGTCCGAGTTCCAACTGCTGATGGTCAGACGTAGGATCAGTCGTCGAGGAACTTGCCGTTAACGAATTCAGATTGTGCCGGTATAGAAAGCACTGCTACCCTGACTTCTGACCGAGCTGAGAATAATCGGATTCTGAATAACTTACTAAAAACCACATCACAGGTCTAAAAGTTGACACCATCACATCAAAGTTCAAAAGCCTCTTAAAAAGGTAATGGCAGCAAAATTTGAGGGAATAGGGGTTGGGGACAAAGTGCCGGTCGTGGTGAAAGGTGGTAAAGAAGATAGTAAGGTCTTGATTCACCCTGGAAGCCATATTCGAACATCCACTGCTTAATTAACGGATGTTATAAAGTTCGTATCTGACCTCGTTAACTGCGGATTGGTTTACTGTAAGGGCAATGGTATGACAGTTCTTGAAGAGGGACAGGGTTGAATGATGCAAAATCCGCACGAGGGGATTTTCCACTGGTTTATTTTGTTATCAACTGTCTATTTTTAAGTTTCAACGGGCATGTATCTATGAATTGCTATCAATTCTCTATGGTCGTTTAGCATATTCCTCGGTCCACTTGGCTTCCGTCTGACACGTATCTGTCTCATGCATGCGCAGTCGGCACACTAATATTGGCATATAATTAGTTCAGTAATATCTTATGATATTAACTTAGCTCCACCCAGCCACCGCAATTTTCAATTCTTTATCTAGTGGCCTGATTTACAGATGTAGATAAATCAACGCGCACTTCATTTATCTCTAGCACAAAGATGACTGATGTACACCAATCCGAGATTCAGATCACGCATCTGCCCACCAACTCCGTTGTCCTGAGTCGCCAAAAAGCAACAGTTACCCGCGAGATCCAGATTACCGTCCAAGTATTCATTTACCTTTTTATATAGCAAGCGTTTTAACTAACGTGAATTAGCCCGGTCAGAATGAAATCATTATATCGGGTCTGGATCCCAATGTGGACTTGGATTCTATCCAGATCGAGGGCTATGGACCTGTCACAATAACCGATCTGCAAACGGAGATTGTACCGCGACGCGAAAAGTTCGATGATGTTTATCCCGATTTGAAAGTCGATGAAGAGAGTGATTCCGATATCGATGGGGCCGAAGACGAGGAAGCGATCGGAGTGGACGATTCGGAGCTGCAGGCTGTTCTCCAAGAGGAACAGGGGCTAACTACTGCGCTAGCCAAGGCTCAAGACGACAAATCCGCTTCCTTGTTTGCGGTGCAATTCCTAGTAAATTACGGGAAAAGTATGGACTCTACTAATGCGGACCCGTCGAAGTTGAATGATTTCTTGAAAATGTATCTTGAGCAGCGGAAGACGGAGGGCGACCGTGCTCGAGATACAGAGGTGAAGATCGTCGAGAGAGAAAGAGCTTTGGCAAAGTTGAAGCGCAAGAGGGAGAGGCTAGAATCATTGCGCACTAGAGCTCAGGAGAGTGCAAGAAAAGATGCCCGTCGCCTTCGCGAGGATAGAACCCGGGAACGACAGGAAAGGCGAGCGCAGCAGCTACGGGATCGACAGGAGAAACAACGGTTCTGGACGGAGCGAGTGGGACAGGTTAGGGTATACATTGACGGTCAGGGCTCTGGCACGCAGAATACAAGCCGGCGCAGCTCCATCTTCGAGGAAATCGCGTATGGGGAGAAAGGGATTCCGATATCAATGAACCTGAATTACATCATTCCTGGACCGAGCTGGGTTCCACGGTATGACTTAAAGATCAATACACCGGCATCTATCGTGACCTTGATTTACAAGGCAGATGTTCAAAATAGTTGCTCTGAGACCTGGAAGGACGCGAAGATATCACTTTCTACATCAGACACGACGTTCTCAGGTTTAAACGAACCGATCCCAATACTAAAGCCCTGGCATATCACAACACGCGCCGCCCCGGATGCAAATCCACCACCATGGGAAAGTGTCCTGAGGAGCTCGGCAGAAGTAGAAGCCAGCCTTGGGCCAAGGAAGATGGCTATGTCACATTCACGAGCGGACTCTCGAACCCAGGCGCAGGATCGACTCATGGCAAATGCTCGGAGCATGCAACAGGCAAGAGCAAGTACGCAACAGGCTCAAGCGCAACAGATCATGGTGCAGCAGGCCATGGTACAACAGGCCATGGCACAGCAGTCTCCCATTCAGGCCAGCTTTATGGCGCAAGACGGCCATGCAACGCCCTCGTCAAACACCTGGACTTCGTCGGCTCGCAGGGTATTTGGTTGGGCCAATGAAACAGACAGTGAAAATGAAGACCACGACGATAATGAAGATTCTCCCTCGTCTGGTTTTGAGGGACAGGGGTCAGTTAGACAAGACTACGGGCTTACCACGACCCACGAGCTTTCTGGCCGCCGCACGCTCACCCCTTCGACAAGCCATCACCGCTACCATCTCACTCAGTCCATCCTCCGCTCTTTAATACTTACACATGTCATCGTTCCCAAGATACGCCCTGTTGCCTTTCTCCGCGCCCGTGTTAGGAACACCTCGTCCGTGAATATCCTACGCGCCAAAACTGGTATAACCGTGGACGGCACCTTCATAGGGACCTCTACTCTGTCAAGATGTGCCCCCGACGATTTTTTCAATATCTCATTGGGCATGGATCCGAATATCTTGGTAATATACGCTAAGCCGACGGTGCGAAAATTAACAAGTGGTTTTTTCCACAAGGAGAACGCTGCAGTCTTCCACCGAAGTTGTTGGATAAAAAATACGAAAGGATCTGCAATAGACATGATAGTTTCTGACCAGATTCCACTCGAAGACAATGAGAACATGCGGGTCCAAATGCTCGAGCCAAAAGGTTTGGAGAAGGAAGGTGATGAAAAAGACATGGTGATGGAAAAGGACAAGGGTAGAGGAAAGATCGTGCTAATGAGGAATGGCGAAGTAAAATGGTTTATCAAGTTGGAGCCCGGGAAGGATGTCCGCATGGTGTTGGAGTATCAAACTAGGGTTCCAGTTGGAAACACCGTGAACCCGGTATAGTAAGCCTGGTCGTTTAGCGTATAGCATATGTTTTTGCGTGATATTTTGATGATGTTCTATAATGGTCAAGATAGTCTATGAATTGGAATGTGCAACGACAAGACAGTAACCTATGAAGCGATTTGCTATTGATATTTATCCTTTTTCTAAATACACCCTGGCGCCCAGGCATGATAGCAATATAGCGCTCTTTCTATACAAACGCCTTTTACTTCTTCGCAACAGGAATCGCCGCAATCATGATGCGAGTACCGGCAGCAGTGGGAGTGTTAGCCCAGCTCTGGTACATGACGCAAGGCTTATCATTAGCTGGATAATAATTGATGCCCTGGCAAGTTGCGTCCTTTGAACAAGCAGCGACACATTGGTTGAAAGCCAGCTCTTGCTCTTTGGCCACGAGGGTATCCTCCTTGATTCCGCGGTTGCAATAGATGGTATAGGTAACACCGCCCACAGTCCGCTGGGTGGAGTCAATGTCTGGACACATCTCAATTTCAGCGAGGAGAAGATTGCCATTTCCAGATGCGTCGGTCGTCTGACAGTTTGCGAGTCGATCGAGTAGTTCGCAATTCTGCTTGCGATATCTGTCCACCTTGTCCTTGCAATTGGCAAGGTCCTGGCAGCAGGCTTGACCCTCACCATGCTCCGAACATTTCTTCAATTTGTGTTTGAGATCGTCCTTTTCATCCTTACACTTCTTTGCATCGTCCTGTCTCCCCTTTTCACACTTTGATAGATCGTCTTTGCATTCACGTTGCCCTTCCTTAATGACACATTGCTGATATTGATCATGCAGCCCTCCACACCCAGCAGGCTGGGCCAGCGGAGCAATAACATCTCCAGCACCCGCGGCTGCATTCTGCCCAGTGAGAACCATTGTCAGAGAGCCCGTCGCCGGTTCTCTTTTCCCGGCTGTTGGCTGAAGTTGGCAGGCATTTGCAGCATACAGCCACACACTGGATTTGCATTGCCCTTTAGCATCCGCACAAAGCTTCGCGCAATCGGCGGGGCTGTTGATATTTGGCATAGTCGTTGTGGCTTCTGCAATCACCGGGCCCTCATTGCAATAATAATCAACAATAATGCCATTCGGGAACCTTTTAGTTCCCCCGGTCCTTTCTTCGGAACACAGCGCTTGGAAAAAGTCCTGGGTGGATTGCGCGGCCGTTAAGCACGCCAATGCGGAGAGCAATAGGAATTGTTTCATGATGGAGCAGCTCGATACCAATTAGAAGAAAGCAAATACAAAGTTGACTGTCTGTGAAGGATGACTTGAAGGTTGATGATTATTGAGTGATTCGCTGCGGATTTATAAACCCGTCAAACCATCGGTGCAACAGAATGGTGCCCATTGCTCGCATGACATACGTAATCCCAAGTATGAATCATCGAAATGCCATTGTATTAAGATTTCATCGTTAGATGCGGTAAAGTGAAGCCGGAAGGTTCGGAAAGTAGTTTGTTTGGAGATTCCTTGGGTCGAACCAATGGATGACGTTCATTCTTGAAAGTTAATGATGTATTCGGATATCTCACCCCCAAACACAAATAGCACACAAAGGTGCATGGCACTCCATGGTGCCGTGTAGAAATGCATTGCCACTTGAAGGGTGATTTTGACATCATACACGTTGTCATCCTACCTTAAGAATGGGGCCATTGAAATCCCTCAGTCATAAAGTATGAAATAATGCATGACGACAACGACATTGAGACTTCAATTCTTTACGTATTGACTGCTGCATGCGGTCGGTCGCTATATACGCACCGTGGTTACTGTTAGCCTAGCTAGAAGTGCAAGTTGGCTCTCGGATTGAGCGGATCTTCTGTACAATAATTGACATCATAGATACCAGCAGGCCGCATGCCGAATTGCTATATTACTATACAACTTTCAACAATTAAGGTCTTCATAGCGTCAGTCATCTACTTTAGTGAACTCAGTCACCGCCTCCTCTATATCCCTTATACATAATTTCATTTCCGAGTCAATCGCTCACAAAACAATGTCGGCGCTTACCTGGCCCCCTCAGTACGGAAAGACTATTGAACCAAACATTGGTGCCGGCGCACACGGCGGGTCTTTCTTCAGAAAGCGAGATGTGGACCACCCAATCCGCAAGATTGAAGTATGGGCTGCACCTAGCGGCGACTCCATCCAAGGCATTCGGGTTACCTGGCGATCCAGTACTAGTGCGACCATCGGCACGCAAGGGGTTGAACACCCCGCTGCAATTGACCTGGCAGAAGACGAAAAGATAAATGAAATGTCTATCTGGGCCGATACAACCTACGTGCACAGAGTGCATATCAAGACCAGTAGCGACCAAACGCTCGATGCGGGTCGTGAGAATGGTGACAAGTTCGACATGAACACCGCTAGCGGCTTCTTAGCTGGCTTCCAGGCGTATGCGGACGCAAGCAAGATCTACGAACTTGGTCCGTACTTCCTGAAGCCGTACGTGCCAGGCCGTACAAACAACCCACTTCTTGGTGATTCGCGCGGTGGGAATGATTATACTGCCTTGAATCTCGACAGGCGTGTCTCCAAGATCCAGGTCTGGTGGGGGTCGGGTGCTGAACCCAAGAACAGCATTGACCGTGAACTGCGCAAGATGAAACTTACTTATGAGCAGGCAGATGAGAAGTGGTTTTCGGGAAATGCCGGGCCTGCCCCTACTATGGATAAGACTTATGAATTTGATCTTCAGGCTCGGGAGCTGGTCACAAAAATGACCTTCTGGCAGCGGGAAGATGGCGGTGGATTTCGTTGCCTTTCTGGCTTCGAGTTTGAAACTTCAAAAGGAAACACATTCACCATTGGAACTAAAACAAACAAGGTCTATCCGGTTCCTGACCTGGGGACCGGTGTTCTACTCGGGTTCGAAGGCAAACTTGGATATTGTATGGATCGGGCCACTCCTGTTTTTGCAAAATAATGTGAGTCAGATAGTTGACGTATATAATTTTTGAATTAACTGTCATGAATGTCATTCTGATAAGCAACTTTATATCCTGAAGGACACACGTTGCGGTTTGATCCTCTCTCCTTTCAGGGGGTCTTAGTGGAAAGCTGTCTTCAAAAGTAGTATCCAGAGTTGATCTTCAATCGTAGCTACTGCAGGCAATCTACAAGATAGTTAGCAATGTATCATCGGGGAAATTAACTGCATCGAGCCCACTCAGATCGAACAACCGTCAGACACTAACATTTTCGCCCAAATTTAGGGCTGTCTGTGCGCCTGGCCCCCAATTTTGGGTGGAGCCTTAATTGACTGATCCACAGCGACATTGGCTTAGCCCTCAAGAGCGGGACATAGCGTGAAATTATTCCATTGAGCAATGAGAACACAGTTCTTTGCGGCCCTCACAGCGCGAACCATGGGAATCGAAGTTTGCTGTTAGGTTTATAGTTTACTACATGTCTGGAGTTGAACCAAAATATAGCCTATTCTGTGACCTGTCAACGGAGATCAAGACTAAAGCATAGAACATACCAAGTGCAAGCAACAATGCATTGTCAGTTTCCAGAAGCTCAATATAACTTTATATCTGTCTGACAGTCTAGACCTCTCTCTCTAATGTATGAAATGAGGCTCAACTTCTCTGAATACTATTTTAAAAGAAAATACCCGGCAGGATTGACGCGACAGCGACAGGGAGCCTTGCACAGAAATGATTCTAGACCCACTTGTGAGGCTAAAAACTTAGGTTCCATAAATCCACGCGACTTTCCCTTTTTCGGGACTAAGCTAGGGCTGCTTTTTGCTCAGTGATTTATCCTGGGGCGTGGTGCAAGGCTTGACGTGCGTGTGCTGAGCAATCCCAGAGTGTTCAGTGATCATTTAACCACGTAAATACAAAAATTTTCAACATTCTGAACCTTGATTTGCTGCATAAGCCATCGCCCTTAATTACCAGTCTCCTCAACTCCTGCCTTCACAAAGTTGGCGCAAGTTATCCGCGTTTTGTTCCCAAAATGGAGTACAATTGATTTAGTGCCGAAAAATTGCACACTGTCTGTCGCAAGGCTTACAAAAGGGTCGATATACTCCTTGGTGAAGGGTTCCTGGGTGATCTTCCCGTGTTTCCCACTCAGATCCCCTAGTTGGCAGGTATGGGGTTCGTTTGCGTCGCAAGGCGGGCTCTCCCCTCGGTTGAAAGGATCAAAGTGATCCAGAGTCGCAGTGCAGTTGCCATCGCTAGGAACAGCTGCGTCGTGGATATGGTAAACTAGCTAAGATGTTAGATAGCAAGGCCAATGTATGAAGAACCGGGGGCATATACGAAATGGACCACCCTCGTTCGGGAGATTCCTAAACGATACTGAAAAGCTTACGCCTTTACCATCGGCAGCTGACTGGGCCTTGACAGTCCCACGGATGTTTCCATCCAGAGAACCTTTGTCAAAGAATGGATTCTCGGGTAGTATGGCTTCGTAAACATGATCGCTGGGAGAAGAAGTAACCTCCGGTGCATCCTGAGTTTGGGCGATAACACTTGTTGCCAGTGTGGCAGCAATTATGCGATGCAGATACATATTAACTGATCTGAATACCAGAGGGAACAAACAACGTCGGAAGTATATCTTATCGGGGATAAATCAGCCGGATAATACAAGAAGGACCAGAAAAGTTAGACGAGGAAAGACAATCCCATCTCCTTGCGGTCGGCCAGGGGCACAATATAAATAAGAACCGATGGGGCTCAAGATCTACCGATCCTCAATTCGATGGGAAGAGATCGTCATGCTGGTACCAACGAACGGTAGGTACTTCCCGTATAAAATTCTTACTATGACATAGCTGATCGTCAGAGCTAGACCACTGTTGGCCTATTATTGGAGGGGACAGTGTCGTAATTGTGCATCATGGATATTTCTGTGGACCCCCAAACTCTACTTTGTAAACTCAGTAGTAAGTTGACCAATCTCAGAGGTGGCTTTGAGAGCGCTGGGTAGCAGAGAAGCGGTGTATTATAGCGGCAGACGATAACCCTATCACCACCCTCGACCAACAGACGGAGTGGGTCGGTGCTAACCCCAAACTTCAGTGGTAGAAAGCCTAGAATACCAGAATATCCAAGTCTCCAAGGGGCATCGACAGCGCGGAATAGGACAAGTTAATGCTCTAGGTGTAAGAGAGACAATCTTTGCTCTTGTATATATTCAGAGATACAATTGCCAGTTTTGAGAAAAAGCCTGGAACAAAACTTTCAGTATAATTAAACATCAATTGCATTATTGGCCGACCATCAGAACCAAACCGGCCCTTTAGGGATTCAATAAACTATTACATATATTGTTTGAGCTTTGTAAGTCTAAAGCCTTTATATGTTCGCCGCCTCTAAAAAGAACCTACTAATATCTGTCAATAGGTCTACGGGATCGGGTTAATCAGGTTAAGCGAGTGCGGTATCGGAAGACAAAAGGATAGATAACGGAGAAATTGGGGAAACAAGCGGAAAAACAGTAATAAAACCAGATCTCCATATACAATATGGTACCTTTGGTCACATAATTGTATTATTACCGACAGATACTTAAACTTATAGAAGACTGCCCGGTGAAAAAAAAAAAAAAAA